>VYZQ01045730.1:0-19375 GCA_013400655.1 Mystacornis crossleyi | reverse complement strand
TTGAGGCTCTGGCCAAGCCGTAGCCTTGGCTGATCAAGAATTATACCATCAGACCCAGGTGTTTCTGCCCTAAAAGTGTAATCAAAATCACTTTGACTTGCTGATTGGATCTTATAAAAGCTGGACCCTCTTTCGAGGTGCACTTGGAAACCTTGTCCAGAAAAGGTTCACCCAAGTCCTCACTGCGAAATAACTCCTCAGCTAACACAGACTCTGAGTGATGGTAAGTATTTAAACAATTGTTAATATTACCTTGCTTATTTTTACCCCGTGCACACTTCTTGTTTTATTAACTGCATTTTATGTTGCGCATCTTCCTAAATTTAGCGGCTTAAAATATGTTCGTGTTACGTTCTAATGTTAAAAGAGTTTTGTTCTGTAATGCTGATTTATATAAAACAAGAAAGAGGGAATTATGGGGACAGAAAAGCACATGGCAGCACAAAGGAGCACGTGGCAGCGCAGACCCTGGGGGAGGAGGTGTCATGCAGCAGAGCCCTACGGAGAGGAGCCTCCCGGAAGCTGACAGGTGGGTGAACAGCGCATGATCACCCCACAGAAGGATATCTAGAAGGTGCGTTGCTGATGTGGCAACGTGGGATGGGTTGTGTAGTGAGAATTACCATGTAAGGAAATACTGTGCCTTAAAGAAGTCTATAAAACCAGCTTGTTCCTTTGAACAAACGGTTCAGATCGATTCAGAGCCAGGAACCAGACTTAGATTCTGTCTGAATTTCGATCACCGACATTTCTGTCTGTTTCTGTACACTTAGTAAACGATTTAAAGCTTAAAGGCTTTTTTGTCAGATCAAAATTTCACTGAAATAATTACGTGCAAGAGGAACATAAGAGAAAGAAAGTATATAAACAGGCATGCCTGGCATTAGAGCTTGAAAGAATCCCTCAGTATGTTCCCAAAATCACAAGCAGACAGAAGAACACACACAGGTGTGTGTGGACACACACACACTTCTTCAGGCCCCAACTCTCACACAGTCTTTTTGAGGTTTTAGGGGTCTCAGAAAATGCTACAAAACCAAATGAGATCACAGCAAAGGGAATCACATTTTTAAGCTACTGTTTTCCTAGAGTGGTATATTCACTTTCTGAATCAAGATGCTTTCCATCCCCAGGGTCTGGTGGGGGGAGGGGGGAGGAAGGGGAGGGCAAAAAAGAATGAAGGCAGTGAAGACTCCAGGAGTACTTACTTAGTTTGATTAACTGAGTGATACTTAAATTATGACGTACATTGATGCATATTTCTGTGCAAGTTAGACCAAGAAAAGGACACCGGAATAAGGATTATTTATTAAATTCTACTGTAAAGAGTGGCTGCATGTTTGTGTCTCTCATTAACTCCTCTGACATAAAATAACTAGTGTTCCTGGAATATTTCAGTTTAGTAAAGAGGTTTCACTGCTGAGCACAGCTTTTTTTCCTCCCTTTTTTTCTCTTCCCTCCCCCCTCTTTCTCTTTGAGTCTGAGGCTAGGATAAAACCTCAGTGATTAGCTTCGTTGCCGGCAACAAGCCTGATTCTTTAATGTAGCTGCTCTGCTCCTTAGCTTTGTTTTCATTATTATTTGCATTGTGCAGCAGATGACTAAGAGATAGTCAAAAGATCAAAGGTTTCCTTTGATGGTTTCTATCACGGATCCCTGCTGTATTAAAAAGGATCTCAGGTCAGGACATTCTTGTTCACACGCAGATCTGAACAAGGGGCTGCACGGGGTGATCAAACTGGATGAAGGCTGAACACATCCATCAAAGGGCTGCCCACACTGGCCCAAACAGAAGAGGAGGTTCTACCTCCACAACCATGACATTAACTAGTGACAGATGTCTCCCCATGGCTGCTGCTTTGATGTGTCAGGACTAAGGAGAAGCAGGGAACACGGAGGGGTTGTGCTTTCCACATTACTCTAGAACCGTTTTACAAAATACAATACAAGAAAATAAATAAAATAAAACAGTAATTCATAACGAGCAATTTCTAATAGCAAAGGGTTTTTGCACTTCAGAGAAGAACACAGACAAACTCAGCCTGAAGACCCAAGCCATGCCCGTGTCACGTCTTTCTCACACACTGCATTTAATCTTGCAAACATTTGGTAAACAACAACAACCGAGTCACTGCAGCCCCTCTGTGAAGGGAAGCACCTTCATGCATAGAAGGGAGAAGGAGATACTGAGACCAAAACCAAGACCTAGTCCCTGAAGAGTGGGCTGGTGCAGCTTGGCCACATCCACATTTCAAACTCCTGGCTGCAGGCTAAAATGATTTTGGGTGTTTCTTTGTGAGAGAGGGTGGTGACATTTTTATGTCATTTAGTATACACAAGGTGAAGACTGCTTTTGCAATTTTGTCAGAATCCCTGCTCTAGGCTTGCTCCTGGGTTTCCCACCACACCACCGACAGTGCCATCTCCTGCCCTGAAGAGACATTTCCTTGGATGGGGTGTCCAAACAACCTACCCTCATTTCCTGACTAAAACAGGAAAAAAAAGCAATGACAAAACCCCACTTTTTATGCCAGGCAGTTTTTGTTTACATTAGGACTCTTTCCAGGGTAAGTGCTGTCATGTCTCTAAAGAATATTAATTTACCATTAAAAGATTTCAGTGTTGACTTGCCCTAAATTTCACAGACATCTCCAGCTGTCATTCACTGCAACAGCAGCTCAGTTGCACCTCAAGGCGAAGGATTCAGCTCTGAAATTGTCATGCAAACACAGGTTTCTAACCTGAAGTAAGTACTGAAGCCTCCTGTCTCATGTCAGCAGTGAGCTCAGGACACTTCCACGGCTCCCACAGAATTCCCACAGAGCAGTTCATTCTGCCTAGCCTCCCATCTGTGTTACGATGCTGCAGAGAGAGTTCTCCTGCATCTTAAGACATCAAAAATTAAGCAAAATGAATCCCACCATAACACACAATGGATTTCTATTGGGCAGCTGATGCCAGAGCTGGGATTTTAGAAGGAATCTTGGCTTGTGGTTTTGAATTCCTTCAGCAGCTCTCACTCAGATCCTAAATTGGTCTCTGTTAGGAATCTACTGGGCTGATTTCACGTTTCAAACAGCATCCATCTTCGAGATGGCTCGTTCAGTTGGGTTACATTCTGTGCCTTTAAAAAACAACCCCCAAACCAGCTCTTCCCTGGTGCCCTCCTTGGTGAAGTCAGCAGATGCAAAACTAGAAGAACATGAACATTAAAAGAGAAGTTTAAATACAAAGCCCATTGCTGATCAGCGTTGTAGCAGTGTATAAGAAGGTGTGTGTCTTTAAAAAAGTGAAAAGAGAACCTTCTCCATTTGTCATCAGAGCAGCTTCTCCTGCTGAGCAAGGGGGGATACAAATTGGAGGAAACCTCATGATCTGAGTGTGCTTATGAAGCCACGGGAAAATTCCACTCTTGGTCTACAGTTTAAGGGAGCCTTTTTGCTAATAACCATAGTACCTCTAATAGCCCCAGCGTTACTTGATTTAAATTCCAGAAACTTGACAGACTTACAGCCCAGATTTTAGCTGTCCTCCTCCTCTCTGCTGAGAAATTACCTGACATTATACCATGGTTTTTCTCTCTTCTCAGAACATCAAATATCCAGTTCCAGTAACAGAGGGTTATTTCCCTGTCAGTTCAATCTTTAGCTGGTGGAGAAATAGAGGAGATTCTCTCTTGTTACTAGAGCACTTTTGATACACTGCCTTGTCTCCCAAAACCACTCCTTCTTTTCATGTTAGTTATGAATCATGTTTTGAAACACTTCTCCACAGTGGTGAATGTTCATGCTACAGTTTTAGTGGCGGTAGTGCGAATACCTGTAAAGTGGAAAACCCCCTGGAATTTGCTCTTGAAGACGTGTTTTTTAAGCACAGTTTGTTGTAGTGCTATTCAATTCCTTGTCTAAAATGGGACCATTTGCTTGATGACTAAATCTACTGGAAATTTTTATATCAATATTCCCTGTTTGCTGATGATGAAGGAGAGCAGGAAGGCCTGTGTGCAGGATTCTGGTACAGCATTCTCATGAGCTGCTTTTTTTTGTTGTTGAATGTAGGCGCCAGAGTTACTCTGCTGCTTGCGGAGAGAATGCCTGGCAAAAACGTGCGGGCAAAAGCACATTTGTGTATGCACAGGCCACATCCCAGCCTGTCAGCGACTTGAAATAACATGCAAATAGGTGCCAGTACATCTATCATTCTGTTTATTGTCTTTACTCACTTTCAGTTTGACTTCTCATACAATTCTGGCTCTAAGCAGTTGATAAACACCACTGGACTACTGGATTTTGTTTCCCACCAACATCACGTCTTTATCTTTTGGAAAGGTTGATGAAATACAAACAGTATAAGAAAAACTCTACTGGCAAGGGCCTCTGTGTCCTGCTCCACCACAGCAATGTACTGTGGGTGCTTTGTATCTGTTGCACAGTTTGTTTGAGTGACACTCTGACAAATGGTCTTTTTAGCACTGAAACTTAAACAAGGAGTGGATTCAGTAAAATCACAACCTGGACTGACTCAAAATGACATATCAGGAACATTTTTCAGTGGTCAGTTTCCTGATGGTTGAATTAACTGCAGTTTTATCTTGCTCTGTGTTGGCTGCTTTACCTCACTTTCACCAAATTGCTTTCGTATCGTCATAAACACCACTGAATTACTGTAAACTGCCAAAGTGGCAGAGCCCTGCTCTCCAGCCCACGGGTGCAATCACTGGGTTTCCCTCTCTCAGTTGTCCATTGTATTTGAAATCATCTCAAGAGAAACAAGCCAACAGAACAATATTGCCCAAACTGTCACACACAGTTAACAATTCTATTGTCGTACACCTGGATAGGAATTCCCTGGGCAAACACGTGCCAGACAGATACACGGCAGAAAAATAGCTTTCCTCAAGCTTCTGTCAGGTTTGGTTGGGTTATAAAAACCACCACTTTTCCATGCATTTCCTTTCATTATGTAGTTGCCAAGATGATATCCAAAGGAGGCGAAAGGAATGGCACTGAGACTGGCATGGATGGGTTGCACATCCCTCTTCTAAAGGTGAGAAGTCTCACTGAGGAGAGGTGTGAGAGGCCAGGATATAATATTCTGCAAGTTAGGGATGAACTGTATACATTAATCATTCTTTATTTCAAAGGAAGCTCGGGGCACTTGGTCAAGATTCACAGAAAGATTTCACTGATCAGCAGCATTGGGGAAAAAACCCTAAAGATCAGGATGAGGAGCCCAAAGTCAGTCCTGCAGCATCTAAGAAATGCAAAGGAAAGTCTGATTTTTGAAAGTCTGAAGTTGTTAACCTTTCCTCCTTGACTTCTTTATGGGAGGAAGTAAGGTCCTTCTTCTCAGGACAGTGTCTGAAATTCGTCTTGTCTTTTCAGTAGTTGAGAGTCACAATTGCACTCACTTCGTGACCAGTGCATGCCACTGGATCACAGGAACTAAACCCATTTGCAGCTGCTGGAACACAGAGAAAGACAGAGGTGAGTGAAGACGGACTGAAAAGTCGTCTGTGATCTGATCCCTCCTTGTGCTCTATCAAAACCTTTATTTGAAAATGCCAGGTTTTCCAAAATTGTCCTTTCAAAGACAAAGCAAGAGCCATAAAGAGTAACTAGAAGACAAAATTTCTGTGTTCATTGGAAGCTTCCAGATTTTAGGAAATGGCAGTTTGTGTCCCCAGCTTCAATTCATTTCACTTGGCTTTAACTGAAACACCATTTCTGCGCCTTTGCCTTGTTGCAGAAGATCAGAGCCAAGAGGAAAACACGTGTCCACAGGAAAAGATCCATTTTGCTTCTGTCAATAATACATTGGGAGCTGTCAGGAATGTCTGAGCAGGTGTGTGTGGATATGATTGGTAAGCAGCTTACAAGCAGCTATCGTTAAATGTGTAATAATAGCACAGTGCCAGCAGAATGAGACAACTGGAGCAGTCAGGGATACAGGATTTATAGACTACTGCTCTCTGCACCATCCTTAACTCTGCTTTCTAGGCTGGCTCTCCAACAGTCTCATGTTTGTACTGCCTGGTCTGTCATATGGTGTCCACATTTCCCTGGGATGTGAAAAGACAAAGTCATCTTTGTATAAGCACACAATTTACCTGCTCTGGTTCAAGGAGGTTTAATATCATTTGTGAAGACAATTTTCTTTATGAGGCTTTGTGAACTGCCCCTTATCATCCTTTGATATATAGAGAAAAGAGTGAGTATCTCCTTATTATGTGATTTTAGGATTCAGGCACTTTGTGGAACTTCCTCCCTTTCAAGAGAGGACAAGCAATAAGCTAAGAAAGTCATCACAGTTTTGTATCTATTTATATCTATTTCCTTTCACGGAAGTATCATCTTCGTTGGAGGAGCCTGTGCACCTCTCTAGTGAGGTCTGCACTGAGAAATCAGTGACAGCGACCACAACATTGTTTTCAAAGGTGACTTAAATGCAAAATAATGTTCATGCTATGAGAGTTAAAAAACAAAAAGAAAAAAAAAAAAAAAGGGCATGATCCAGCTACCCATGTGGCAGCACACTGGGGACAGTTCCTTCAGAAAACCTCTCAGATATACCCAGTGGGGGTCAAACCACTATAGCCACCTGAATTCATTGTCTTATTTAACATGACAGAAACTGGACTGGATGCAGGACAAAGAAAAGTGCTTGGGCCTTACTGTAGGTCATTCCTGAAAATTACCATGGGTCATACACCTTGCAAGATAAAAAAGTGACTGCTGATAATCAGAAAGGGTAGAAATAGTGGTGCTGTACAATTTTTAGGCTCCTGTAACGGGAAAGGAAATTTTAAATTCTTCTCTTTTTTCTTTCCCCTTCTGGAAAGGTGCAAGCCTGGATGGTCTAGATGGGGTGGAAGATTAAAAACAATGAGCAATCTACAGGGGTTAATCTGCCCGACTGGGAGGGCCCGAGGCTGGGCTGCACAGCTGGGATTCACGTCAGCTGTCTGGTTTAGGGTCGCAGCAGGACCACAAAAGGTGGCCTGATTGGAAGAGTGTGGACTGAAGGCTGACCACAGCAACGCAGCTGGGGCTGCAGGGCTGTGGAGGGGGGTTCCAGGCAGACCCAGAAGAGAGACAGCACGTGAAAAACCACGGGGGTTATTGCAGAAAGTAACACAGCTCAAGTGTTTAAATGATTTCTGCATTATTGCAGTGGCTGAACGAGTATTTTGTGACTTGTAACATCCAGCGCTGTTACATCTCAGGTTTTGGGCAAAATTCTCTCCAAAATAAAGGACGATGCTAATCCATATCACTTGGACCTGCCCATCTGCCTCTGACAGCCAGACTCTCTAGAGCTTCTTTGGATAAACCCAGGGTTATCAGGTTAAGTCCCTTAAAAACAGTTCTTGTTAAAGGAGAAGGAGGAGATCCTGCAGGTCCTAATAGGATAGCTGTGTTTGGGGCAGAAGTTCCAAGCATCAGAAGAGTTTATTTTCTCAATTCTGCCTGTGTGGCAGCCTCCAGTTTAACCACATCTCTGGCAGCCCCAGATAACTTATGAGATCATACCCACCCCTTGGATAGCACAGCTGGGCTCTCTGGATAGGAATACAGTGATAATTCATGTCCTTGACACCAAAAAATGCCCATGTGCATTATTAGCTTAAGTAGTGTCCCATGGAACTCTTGCTTCACGGCATTTCTTTGGCCTATGTTTATTATATCAATGCACATGTAAATTCATAGACTTCTGTGGTTTCAGAGCTTTTTTTTTTTTTTAAGATGGCTCTTACAATTGTCTTCAGAATGATAGCTAATTATTTCCCTCATCTCCCAAATAAAATAGCCTGTGATTTATCTATACTTTCGGGATGAGCCAGGGAAAAAAATTCGCTGGAATAAATTAAAAAATGGTACAGTGAGATTATTACTTCCGTTAATCTATCCAGAACATCCTGAGAGGATGACTAAAGGTCTTGGTAGCCCATTAATTTAAAGTACTGCCAACCTTCTCAGTGCAAACATATAAATGAATGCAGAGGAAAAAAAAAATAAAAAAGAAGACAGAAAGATGAGTGAATCACTTCTTGCAGATTCCTTAAGGTAAGGGTGGGATTTTGTGCTGGGGCAGTATTTCATCTGCTGGTGAGGGTCCCATGAGAAACAAAAAATGTACCTGAAGGGTGAGCTCGGACACAGCTGCACAGCTTGTTGGGTTTTCAACAAATATGGTTCAGAAATCAGAAAAGGAAAAACTCTGTGATTCCTCAGCCTTACTGTAGACCACAAGCCAAAGCAAAATTAACTTAAAGGACTCAAAAGGTTCTACCTAGGGTTTTTAAAACACTGGGAATATTTTCATGTTTCTAAAGGTTGTGGGCACCTAGCTGGTGACTTTCTGGTTAAATGAACTATTCCATATAAATAGCCCAGTTTAAAACTTAAAATGCCAGCCAAATGCGATGTGACCAACCTAATTTTAAAGTCCATTTGCAATAACCCTGCAATTAATCAACTAGTTTTTTAATTAAGAAATGAACTTAAAAGTGATTACTGATTTATAAGCACTCTAACTCATAGCCAACACATTTTCATTTTGTTTGCCTGGATTTGCACTAGAGGTCAATTAATCCTGATGAGATTAAAGTCTTGGTAATTTTGAGAAACAGCATCTGTATGAGATCATGCAGTTTAGCTTTAATGCATCTTAATCCACTTTCATACCTCTAGTTAATTTGCATTAATTTTCCGCAGGGTCCGTGTAGGTAAACGCCGAACACAATTTTAGAAGTATTTAGGCGGGATCCCTGATTTATCCCGGTTTTCCTGGCAGGAGTGTGTGGGGGTGACGCAGGATCAGAGCCCTCACTCTCCGGTCGGGAGAAAGGCAGGGGAGGGAGATCTCTGTGCCTGGTTTTGGCAGAGGAGAGGAGCTGTGTTTTCACTGTCCTGCCTTTTATTTGCAACTACCATTTTTTTTCTCCTTGCAGCTGAAGCCCCTAACAAAAGGCAAAGAATAAAATGAGACAAAAAAGCATCTGCTCTAAATGGAATTGAGCCAGTCCAGTCAAGTTTAAAGACTCTGAATCATTTGAGGGGTATGAGACTGGCAATTTACTAATGACTACAACTTATTAAAAAGGCATGAAAAGCTCCCTAATTACATATTTGGATGCTAAGTAGCCATTCTCAGCTTCACAGACAGCATGACTTTCCCTTCCAGTCTTGTCCCAGACCACACATTAAAAAGAAAACAGGCATCATAAAGGCTCACGCGTTTTAGATGCTAGAAACTAAAATACTGTAAAAGACTTAACCAGACTTTTACTTGAGGCTTTAGGCTACTCTCTGGTGTAACTCTTATTGGAGGCTGAAAAATTTTGGTCATCTTATAATACATGCATTTATAAATAAATTACCATATATCCCAAATCTTTCAAAAACAACACAGCACATTAATCCCAACCACCTTTTTTTTTTTTCCTCCCTACTCTACCAGGCTAATTTCACTGGATCATTAGTTTTAAATATCTGTTACACTGTAAACAAATCCTGAAAAGCTTACGGACACAAAGTCAGACATTCAAAAGGTTGGAAGTGCCAGATTTAGTGCAAAAGTTCTGTGGGGCTCAGCGCAGGGAAATTTATTTACAATTCCTATTATACAAATTGCTCAGTGCCTTTATTTGCTGCATAGCATCCAAAGCCAGCATTAAATATAAAATTGTTCATTTCCTGATGAGTGTTTTGTTTTGTTTTAATAATGTATTGACCTAGAGTCGGAATGCTCCACAAACATTCTTGACTTTCTCTCCAGAAGACACCCTCTAAACATGCTATGAGTGTTGTTATCCCAGTTTTCCAGGATTCACCCTTTTCCCTCTGGGTCCGTGAAGCAAAGCCACTTTTCTGGACACGATGGGTTCAGTGTGTGTGTGCTGCACGAGGCTGAACACCACACAGAGTCCAGCCCGTCCTGGCTTTGCAGTGTGTGACAAACGCCCTGCTCAGCAGAGGTGCAAACCTGCCCTTTTCGGACATTCCCACCCCAGGCAGAAGCACAGGGACCGTCCATGCAGGACACTCATTTTCCCTGTTTTACAGGCAAGGAAGTGAGTACAGAGAGTAGCACTATTGTCAGACAAGGAGAATCTATTCAGTGCCCTGCTGCTGGTTGCAAAATCTGAAACCCAAAAGCTCCCCACCAAGCAAGCAGGCAGTGAAAATCAATAGCTGTCTCTGCAACAAACACATAAATACAATATATGTGTAAAACCCAGCAAAACAAAGCTGATCCTGTATTTTCATACCGACAGCTCTACAGCTGTATGAGTACTCAAGGTACGCCTATTTCTTTTGCAAAATAACGATCAGATAACTGTAAATTCCTCTGAAAACTACTAATCCCCTACATAAAATTCATGTAAGTCTTGTTCTGCTCTTTGGATGGACTTATGCAGACAGGTGGTACATTTTCAAGGAAGAGAGACAGAATTTCTATGTCTAATTGTTCCTATCAGTATCACCCAAATCACAACCAGTATTTCACCACAAAACGCTGTGCATGTAACATCTCCTGTAGGAGCCGAAAAGCGCAGGCTTTTTTAAAACTACGGAGTGGTGAGTGCCTAAATTACTCATAGGCCATAGGAACTCAGCTCTCCTGCCCGTGCAATTCCATTCCTGAAGAGGGTGACACCGACAAGGCTCTTTGCTGCAGCATCACTCACCTTTCAAGCCTCACAACAAATGCAGAACCAGGCACACTTAAATCCTGAGGTGAGGTTGCAAGTGCAATTTGAACCATGGTGGCTCCACCTTACTTCATTTATAGGAAAAAAGGACTGGCAAGGACTTTCTGAGGAAGTGAGTTTTTCCTTGAAACAGCAGTGGCCACATGATATTAAAGAAAAAAAAATAGGAAAAAAGTAATACAATATTGTGGAAGGGTTACTCTACACAAATAAAATCCCTTGCAGCTTTTCCCACAGAAACAACTTCAGAGCTGGAAAAGGAACGGTAGGTGGGTAAGTGGCAGATGATGCTCCTAACTTTGTCACAAAAATTGTCACTGAAGTTGAAGCACAGCCCCAGAAAATCCAGATCTTGTCAGTCATGGAATTCACGTGACACAGAGGTGGAGCAATGAAATGGGGCTGAGTTCCAGCTTCGTGCCTCTGAGTAGAGAGGGGAGAAATAAAAAAGCCGAAGTCATTCACATATGGCCAGGCACAATCTGAAGACCACACTCATTTTCTGGAGCATTCTTCAACAAACTTGGACAAAAGCCATGTACTATTAAACCAACAGAGGCATAAACACCAGGCTCTCTGTCAGCTGATAGAAGGACAATGGAGAAATAATAGTACAACTCACAAGTGTTGGAGGGAAAAAGGCTAAAGATTATAAAGGTATTTTTATTCTTGGCTGACACTTCTATCAACCCAAGCCAAAAATCACAAGAAAAAGAATAGCTGCTTTCCTTTATCCACATAAAAGGATTCTGTGCTGAGCAGCACTTAAGAAAAATGATCAGATTGTGATTATATAACCCTAGCATGAACTTGGTGACCAGTATAGTCATGTCAAATTAGGATGCATTATTCAAGCAGCAGGGAAGGATGAAAGTGTTTACCATCAGATATAAACCCCCTGCATTTCCCTTTCTTCGAACCTGTTCTCTTCTTTTTCCTTTGCTGGCTATGTTGGTGGGCTGGCTCACTCACTATACCAGCTCTTCTCCAAAAACACAGAAATTATCAGTAACAGATGCTGATGGTAACTGAAAAGAAAAAGAAAGACATCCACTCATTATTTCTCCCCTCTGCCTCTACCAGAAGCTTCCATCTTCTCCCCCTGGTTTTATTTCTTGCTCCTCTTGTCTCCGGACCTTTGCCCATTCTTTCTTCTTTTCCTTCAGACCAGGCTCCCTATTCTGATTTGTTTTTGCTGGGGCCCCTTCACCTGACCCCATTCTCACTTTCTTTGTCATCTTGTCTCTAACTTCTTTTCATAAAAAGGCGTAGGATTCTGCCCATCAATGTCTAGACCACAACTTGTCACTTTTTTTTTTTAAAATCAGATTTTAGAAAATGAAAAGGCAAAAAAATGAAAGAAATAAATGCTGCATGGGTAAAACATAAGATGAGGCTGAAGCAGCCATAAGCAATGTAAGTTTTTAGATGCAGTTTAACTATATCTAATTAGTATAATGCAAAATTAAGTTTTATTATTCATGTATAATTTGTGCACAGTCATTCTTACTCTCTGAAAATTCCCAACCACATCATGCCATAGCAAGTTTAATTTTTATGACCCCTTTACAGCTTTGAAAGCCATCAAAATCCAAATTTAACTGCTCAAGTCTCATAAAACTAGAGTGCCAAAGCCAGGGTTGGTATTACTAGACTGACCACCACAGAACTTGTTTACATCCCAGATTAATTTAATTTATACAGTTTCTACTCTCCATCTGGAGGTCACAATAAAGGATTTGGAAAATCCAGTTAAATATTTTCAACAATATTTAATTCCTCTATCAAGCCAGAGTAGAGTGTCTCGCTCCTTTTCTTAACCAGTCATCAACAATAAAGCATAGAAGAGAGAGTTGATACCTTGATACCACGCCTTGATACCACGGAGCTACACGTGGACATTCAAACACATACAGAGAGAAAAATTCATTTTCACTCTTTTTTTTTCATTAAAACTTGTCGGTAGAAATGGATCAAGCCTTGGCTAAATATGTTACCCCAGTAACACGACTGCTTGATTCTAAAAGTGCAATAAAAGACTTTCCATAGCACAGACCAGGTCCCTGGATGCTTCTGAAAGATTTTCTGGCTTACCATTGATATATGATAGAAGTCATATAAAAAAATTGCATTTCTCTTGAGGATAAGTGGTGTGGTGAACTGAAGACCATCATTACCAGAGACATGAAACCTAAGTCCTGTTAAGAATATTGCAGTATAAATGTAGCTTTTTGTCTCAAATAATCTTGCTTTTTACACTAATCCATCCAGAAATCAGAACAACCAAAATGGAAGACTGTTGTTGGGATGAAATAGAATTAATTCTTCCTCTCGTCTGCACCAATCCTGGCAGTTCCCTGAATGCCTGGCTTCTCTCTCTGTGCTCTCAAAGGCAACAAATGGCTGCTTTGGGGGATGAATTTGAGCACTCAGCTTAGGTTCCTGCTCCACATCGCTCTGGGAAGGGGCGTCCACCTCCCTCCTTGGGCTTTGGCAGGGCCCTCAGTTCCTCACACACCCTCTGTGCCATGGCCTCACCACCCTCACAGTGAAGAATTTCTTGCCAACATCTCATGCTAACCTACTTTCCTTCAGTCTGAGCCGTTCCACCTTGTCCCCTTTGGATACTGGAAGGCTGCTACCAGAGAAGGAAATGCTGGAACATTTAATATTCCAGCGCACCCTTCTCTTTGGAGCAACAGCAGTAGAAACCAGCAACTGTTCTTCAGCCTGGAAGCAGCCTGTCTTCTGCTTGGAAGACATTTCTCCTCCCTGTATGCTTTTGGGATGTTTCTTGTTGATTCCACAGAAGGTCTTTGTGCAGCCAGCAGCACACAGGACACTTGTGCAGCAGTTGGTTGACCGGAGGGAAAGCACAGACAGACAGAATCAGGGCAGCTCCAAGGAGAGAGCCTGAATGTTCCTGGCTTCAGAGGTAGCCCCTTATTGGCCGGGTCTGAAGGAAACCTTACTCACAATCTCACCCTTCTCCCTCCCACCTTCCTTTTACTTCCTTTTTCTTTCTTTCTTTCTTTTTTTTTCTTTTTTTTTTGTACTTGCAATGCTTTTCTTGGCACCCCCTGACATTCCAGCTGAGCAGCACCTCACTAAGGTATCACCTGATTACACCGAGCATTTTCACATGTGGAATTTTGCACACCCAGTGCTCAGCTAGTGACAGTAACAAATAGGGTATTAATTAACACCACAGTGATTAAAGACTCGGGATCTCGACATCTGTAATGAATGTTCCAAAGATAGTGTCCGTGCACGGGGGGATCTGTAAATCAGGGTGCTTGTTCTTTTTTTTTCGCTCTTTCTCAGCTCATTGCCATTCTCGGAGTGCTAACGAGGGGAACAAGGCAGAGCTGCAGTATTTGAATAAACCCCCACTTTTTCAGAGGACTTAATGAATCATGAGCAGACCACTCTATCATGTGTTTTGCAGCACCGAGGGGATGTTGATGAAGCCCTTTACTTACCCCACAGTGTATGAAAGTCACAGTGCATCAGAAGGAACCCAATCAGTTACATGAGAAATGGTTTTATTTCCTCCAACATCCAATTCGATTATCTCATTATGTTTCACCCCAATTTGTATAACCTAGCAATTTGCTTCTAGATCATTTCATTCTTCCTCTTTTTGCTCACTGTTAAAAAACAGTGACAGGTCAGTTGGAAATTCCCTCTCCAGTAGGCCTTCAGTCAAAGATGAAGTTGATTAAAATGTCATACATGCAATAAAAAATACTGGCATTCAGTCAAAACCTGACAAATTAGTTATGGCTTGTCTAACCCACATTCAGCTATAAAACATGATTTACCAAATACCCTCACCTAACAAAGGGTATTGGGTTTCTTACTGAATTCCCTCTATTTGACACTCTTATAATATGCAAACCTATATGGATTTAATTTTTTCATTTCCTTCCGGATGGAATATTTCAACCTGTTAATATATACACAAATCCTGGTAATCCAGAAAACTGTTTAGGCTTTACTTTTCTTTCAAGTTATATTTTCTCCAGTTTTCTTTACATTACATCCATCCTTGTGCATGGATTTACAAGAGCAGGCAAATGACGAAAATTACTTTTTCAAAGAAAATAGTGGAAATAGGCAGAAAACCAAGATTGTAAAAAGATATATTTTAATCAAAGTTATTAAGTACCTAGGGAGTCTTAAAATTCCCTGAAGAAATGGCTAAAATAGGCTCCTCACCACGCAAATAAAGGCTAAGTTGGCAACGGCTGGGGAGAATTGCAGAGAGGCACTTCAGAAACTTTTTTCTCCTGGTGTTTCAGCCAGGCAAGGACTGTATGAATCCTGGAACTGTCACCCCGTGGAAGCACGAGTGCCTCTGCATCTGTTTAGGGCCACTTTCGGATTTGTGTCCTCTGTACAATGGAGATGTGAAATTCAATCTGTGACATTAATGGGATCAAATGGTGATGCTTAATCCCGTGGAACAGGCAGAGATCGTTTGAACACTCTCTTCAACCCTCATGGCCCTTGCTAAGGTCCTGACCTTTATCTTCTCACAATAAAGTTTGCTAACCAAAGGCATCTTGTTTCTCTCTCTAAGTATTACAATAAACTAGATACATATTAATTTCCCTGTCAGGTGATGTCAGAACCAAGAATGTGTGAGAAGCAAAAAGTGTCTCTTTTACTCAGAAATTTGGATCTTTTTTGCGTTACCAATTTTCGAAGGAAAAAACAGCAAGCATACATCACTATTTTTCAAGATTAAGCATGCCTGAAAACAGTTTTTTTTTCTCTCAGGACACTCTGTGTAACCAACTATATTTCTGAAAACGTTCTTTTGTACAAAATGGGTAAAACCACAGTATTTGAAGTGGTTACTCGGAGAAAACTCATGGCACTTGTGCACTTGGGCTAATATAAGAAAGACAGCAATGAAAATGGGTGTTTGCATCTTTCTGATGGGGCCCAAAGACAATGGAAGGTATTAAGAGTTAACGATTCAACTGTGTCTAAACAACAGCTTCCTTAAGGAAGTTGACTAAGACAACTCCTTCAAAAGTCTCTTCCATAGGCAGATGTTTAATGAATGGCAAACTGCCTGGCACAAAATAACCATGAAGGAAGTTATGGGCCAGGGAAGAAAGGGGGTGAGAAGCACAGGGGTTTCCTGTAGGAGGGCAGAGAGTCGGGATCAGCCAAGGCACCTCAGCGAAATCATCCTTAGCTGCAAATACCTATTTCCAGGAAGCAATAGCACAGAGGATGTTCTGCAAAACCAAGTGAAGAAGCAATGCTAACAACCCAGTGTGCTTCAGGGAACTGTTGGCACAGGCCTGTGTTGGTACCGCTTGAGCCCAAGAGTGAGGACTTTGAACTGCGAGCTGTGAGGACAAAGCAGCCGAGGAGCCAGAAGAAGTCATACACCAAGGGAGGAGCTCATTTCTTTGATTTTGATGCCAACAGACCTCAGAATTTCTTGCCCGTCCCAGGGAGAAGAAATGGCTTCACAGGTAGCAGATCGTCTATTTGAGAGACACCCACTCCTGCCAGGTTCTGAGTCCCTACCTGCACTAATAAATCTTAATTTGGGAATGGGAAACGTAACCTGGCACACGCGTGCTCGGCGGATCCGCCACTCCCAGTGTAGCATACGGAGTCCTGGGACCCAGCGGTGGCCAGGAAAGGGAGCTGTGCCAGCTCTGCACCCACAGTGACTCACCTGCTCTTCAGCACAGATAAATCAGCTGTCAGTGCCTCTCTCTGCCTTGAGCCACATACTCCCACTGATTTCTTTCCTGTGTCCCTTCTCTCTTCCATGGCAATGTCAGCATGTTTTTCAACACTTCTGCTCCATTTGGTGCTTCTTTTACCTACTCTCCAACACCTTCCTTCTCTACCACCATCCACTCCTCATTTTCCCAGCTGCCATTCTGCTTTTCCAGACTCAACCTATCCCTGCTACTGCTAGCTCTGCAGATATTCTTCTCAGAGGACAACCAAAATAGACACAGCCCTTCTGAAAAAGTTATTCACTCTTTTCATTTGGGTCTTTTTCTGACATCTGTCTTGTCTTTTCTGGGGTCATATGTCTAATCAATGCCAAGTGACTGCCATGATAAAAAAATTATCCCATTTAGAATCTGAGCCATTTCAGGACAAAAACAAAATAAGGAAGAAAATATCTTGAGGTCCCCAAGAGTCCAAGCAGACCAAGAGCTTATACAGAAACCTCATTTTTGTGCTGTGTGGGCTTTGTTCCTTAAACCCCATGGGACAAACTCCCTGATGTGGATGAAACAGAGCATCTCATGATTGGCAGGCCAGAGCATCCTCTCCAAGGCTGCTTCACACCCACAGAAAGCTGTCAAGTCACCTCTGAGAGGCAGCCCCACCAACAGCTTAGATTTAGGCCAGTGTTTCCCAGCTGTGGGTCACGACCCCACATGGGCCAGGGTCAACACAGGGTTCATGCGGGGTCATAAAGAGTTGGAGAAAGCTAAAGAAATATTTAAGCTTAAGGATTTGTATTCAGGGTTTTTTTCCCAATTGGTGGGGGGAAGGGAAAGAGTGGAGCTGAACACAAACCGATGATCCAAGGAGTCTGATTGCTTCAGAAATCCTGACTTGAAATATTGGGAATTCCACACTGGAGAGAAAGAAAGCGGTTCTGTGGCTCATGTACTTTGTCTATGCACTTTTTTTTTTTCCCCCTAATGTAATAGTTTGAAACTAGCCAGAAGTCTGGAAAGGTTTCAGTAACCTTAGAAGACAGACTAGCAAACAAATACAAGAGACATCAGCATGAGCATCCTTGTAATAGTACCTGGCTTTCATCAGAAGAATTTGAAAGGGTTCTCAACAGTGAAAGCATTTATATATCCCATCCAGGAAAAGGAGGTTTTCATTATCTACATTTTACAGAGGAGAACCTGGCTAGGTGACTTGCTCAATGTCATGTAAAAGTTCTGTGGCAGAGTTAAAAGCTGAGTCCAAAACTGAATTCTTAATTAAGTTGATTCCCTTGTCACAGCACTACTCTGTGCTCAGATTCCCCCCCAAAATGCATTCTCAATCAAATGGATATCAGCAGCACCTATGTAATTAGAACTTGTGCAATCACAGAAGCATTGGAACAGACCTCAGGGTCGTGAAAGGTGTGAGAGGGATTAATCCAAAGACTGGATTTTTTTGATCTTACACAAATAACACAGATAGAGTCATAGACAGTGATCTGCCAATATGATTTCATCCCTAAGGGGAATACTTGCAAAATCTTGCCCACACTTGATTACGAAGATCGTATTTGGTGGCTGCTTTTGTCCTTCAGGGGCAGGATGGGAGTCAAACAAACAACATCATCACACGGCAGTGAAGCTGCTGAAAGTCTTAACCCTGCGTGGGCCACCCTGCAGCCCCTTGGCTGGTTACTGGAGCTTTGGACAGCCTGGAACAGGCTGAAACGTGGGAGCTGCCATGGTGTGGGACAATCTCACAGCAGCGAAGCCAAGCTGGGCTCATGAGCAGCTCCAGCACTTCCCTCCTTGTGAGCACAACCCAGTGCAGGATGTGCAGCCTGGGCCTTGTCCATGAGAAGACAAACCCTCCTGCACAGGTTTGCTGAAATTCAGTGAGCTGCTGCGGCCGCCAGACTGACCCGCGGGGGATCAGCTCACCACGGCCACAGCCCCTGGAGCAGGGACAACCAGCACCAGGAGCCTGCACTGATGACATTTTACAAGTCAAAATACTTCCAGTTAGCTGATATTTGGCACTGGTTCATGAACCCAGCTGCTGGCACAATCCTGCTTTCTTGTGTAGATAAGAACTTGGCCTCACCCATTACAGACTGATTTGTTAGCTGGGAAAAGATCATTTATTGCTTTCACATCATTGCTTCAGCTATCCTTGGATAAACTGGCTATGCAATTGAAGGGTTGATAGCTTTCTGCTTGCAGTATTTTCTTCATATCTGTATTCTATATCCTTTCCCACTTTTTTCCCCCCTCATTTACTTTGAAATATTTTAAAAGATGAAAACTCGCAGTAATCTTCCATGTCATTTTCTAGTGAGGGAATCAATCTCACAAATATCTTTGCATGTAAGAAGAAGCCTATTACAAATTAACAGATTCTTCCACTGTTTTCTCCCTTGAGTTTGGGAAGCTTATCTGTTCACAATCATCACCTCTGTTTCTGCAGGGAAAGGTTGGGAAGCCTGGGACTTTCAAGAAAATATTTATGCATGTGCTGAGTGGGGTGGAGTAGGAATGGATACACACTGGGAACATTTTGATTCCAGAGCTCTTAGAAAACTGCTAATAGGATGATGAAAGCTTGATTTCACAGATCTGTTACACTCCACCAGCCTATTTTGCAAGGTTACTTTGTGCACGGCAATTACTAAGTTCCATGAAAATACTCATAAAATTTTCACCTGCTAGAAACAAAATCACTTTTTGTTGCCTGGAAAAATACAGTGATGAAGATGTTTAAAAATCTTTGCCTAGAGACACTCTGGACTCCCTTGGTGTCTGATCTCTTGTAGGCATGACCCAGGCTGTATTGAAGGCATGTGCCCTTCTGGAAAAGAGCCTTAAGTGTCCTGGGGCATCTTAAATGGCATCACAAGCTGTTGTTTCTATGGTAACAAAATCCCACAGCTATTTTTTT
>VYZQ01045727.1:0-37878 GCA_013400655.1 Mystacornis crossleyi | reverse complement strand
GGGAGATTACTTGGCTTAAATGGAAGGAATAAGGCTGTTGACAAAATCTGTTCAGTCTTTAAGTCCTGTTTGAGACAGCTTTCAGGATAAGGGAGCCATAACCATCTGTAAATTATGAACAATTTAAATTGTTTCAGTAAACAGTAACATATTATTGCATGCTAAAATGAAGCAAACCAGTTTCATCCCCTGTGCTTGGTTTTCAGCACAGCTGTTTACCAAGTTTCAGTTGGTTAAACCTGTGTACATAGACTGAGAGGAGCAGGGCGGCACAGGGATCACGAGGACAATCTGGTCTGCAAAATCTTTTTCTTGATATTCAAGGCAAAAAAGACTGAGACTAGGGCTTAGACTGGGCTAGTTATAGCGTTGATAGTTAAAAAGTCTCTTTTCACCCCTAAAGGCAGTTCCTTGACACATTATTGCTAGGCCTATATGAAATAAAATGTCATGGATCCCACTAAGGGTGCATAGTGATGCTATTTTAGATTTCCAATTTATATTTGAACCAGAAATGATCATGTTAAAGGGGTATATTAAATGGGAATGATCTCTTCAGATGCTTTGGGAGTGATGCTCTCAGTGGAAGGGCCACATATTCGAATGGCAAAAAAAGAAACCCTGCGAAACAAAAGCCCTCATGCAACCAAGATTGCAGAATGGGCATTGCAAAACTCTGCTGCCTCCTCCCCGGAAAGTGTCAGAATTTCCCAGCTTGCCCATGCTTGCCAGGGCCCCACAAGGTGAACAGTGCCCTTTCGGAGGCTGGAATAGCCTCAGTCCCTGCTCTCTGTGGGTGGGTGACAGGGCTGTCACTGGGAGGGTGCCAAGAGGAGCATCCAGGCCCTGCTTCCAGTGACCTCCTGCACTCAAGCGCTCATTGCAGTGGCTTGCATTTGTTTACTGTACTTGTTTGTGTAGCGGCTACCACACCACTAGTGAGATTCCCCATTACAAAGATGTTGACAACAAATCACCTGGGTCAGATGGGTAACTTGTGTCTGCTGTGCTGGACCCCGTTGTTTAAGAGCCTACCCCAATTGTTACTATTTTTTCCTCGAGAGCAGCCACATGGCAGCTGAGTAAGGCCATTGCAGATGCTTTGGGCTTGAGACGGAAGAGGAAGAGCTCTGCAGTCTGGCAGAAGACTCATTCCTTCTATGAAGAAAAGCTCCTGGCTTTTCTTTTTAAATATTGGACAATCTTTTCTATAGAAGTCTACTTGTACACCACCCACATGACCAGAAAAACTTTGTGTCACTTTGGGAGCAATTTAAAACACTGGCATTTCAGTAGTTTATTTCCTTAAGGCAGAAGTGTAAATCTTACTGGGAGATTTTTTCTTTTATAGGAGTAAGAGTTTTCTGAGGGAAGCTATCTACTTTTTTGGAGCCAATTGCAGAAGCATATTTTTGAGACTGACTTTCCTCTTTCTGTTGCAGTGAATGAAATTATCAGGTAAAATGCAAACATTAAAGGACAGTGATTGGAGACAAACAAACTTAACCTTTGCACATTTCTAGCTGAGCAGAAGTACTAGTGATGCATTGAAATCCCAGCTTTTCAATTTTGCTAAAATAACACAAAATTAACCTATGAATTGCAGCTGAATGTGAAATATAATTTCTATAAAATGAAGCAACTTTAATTATTTTAATTACAAAAACTATTTTGTGCTGCATGCATGTACATCAGCTTCCCAATGGTGCCAATGAGAAATGAGTGCTTAGATCTTGATTTCGTTTTTTCTTCTTTGCAATGTGTTCAATCACTTTCAATGATAATATTTCTTTATGCAATTTGTTCTTCCTGTAATAACTTTCAGAACTTTTATCTCCTCAGAAGTCAGATGGTGCACAGATCAGAGTGCAGTATATAGTTGATGATTAAGCATATCTGTCCAAATGAATGGCAGTTCTGCCTTCCCCTCCCTGGTGCTGGGTCACAATGTTTCCCTTTACTTCCGGCATTAAACAACTCTCAATATCAAACACCATTTTCTTGCACACTGGAAGGCAGAAGTAGAAGTAATAACAAATAATTGTGCATAGATTTTTTTAATGGCTGAACTAAACAAAGGCTTACTTCTCATACCACAGTATTCTGACTCATGGATTTACCACTCGTCATCTCCCAGGCTATGAGTGAAAAGCAAAAAGACACTGAGCAGAAGTGCCACAGTGCCATTTAACCTTTGTATTTTGAAAGAAGCAAGTTTGAGAGGTCATCAGATTGCATCTCTTGCATCAACTGAGTATTTGGATTAAAAATAAAAATACATTGTTCGAACTAAAGCTTTTTCGTTTTTGAGTGAAGAGTCTACTAACTTCTCATCCTTTTTGAAGAACTGCAGAAAACAGTCATTATTCCCATTCTTCCTACCTCCTGCAAAGATATTATCAGACAAATGCTGTGGCACTATAGCAGCAATGTAGCTTTTAATGGTCTCCAGAAAAAATGCACATCTTGCTCTAATCTTTTTCTCTGGAAAGTCTCTGTTACTGCAACTGGAAGCAGCTGCCACAACAGCCCTTAAACAAATGGTTAGCTGGGATCATGCTAAGCTTTACTGAACAGAATACTTTCACCTTAAAAATCTGGGATGCTTTGAAAGGAACATTGCTATGTAAACATTCTGTAATGCCCAGAAACAGCTTTTGCCACCGTGGTTTATGGCACTTTTGTTAATACTTCTCCAAGTAGTGGCCACTCTCTAATGAAGCTCTTCCGCTTGAATGGTTCCCAGAGATGATCAAACCACACCTGTAGTTAGCTCTTTGTGGGCAGACAACTTTATAAAGCTGAAACTAAGGACTTGACAATAGAAAGTTGGTGGATAGGCATCTTCAGGATGAATTTAACAGGATTACTTGGTCCACTGGTGTTAATCAATGGGAATAATAGATAAAATCTTGATTCTGCCAACCCTCCTCTTCTGGTAGCAGGTTGATACCTTCTAACTTTATCCTGGGGACCTACATTGCCATTACATCCTACATACAGAAGGGGCTTCATCATCAGACTGTGCTTATGAGTAAATCTGAAAGGGCAATGCCTGCCTGGGCCGTTATATGAACATAACATCGAGGATAGGTCTGAATGGATTTCCAGGGAAAAACTGGGGAAAAAAAAGGCTGTAGTACCAAAAAATTTGTAGGATGTGCCTATGGACCCCATTCCATATATTCCTGTATTTTCATCTGCACAACATTTTTATTTAAAGCTTCTTATCAATCAGTATAGAAGTGCAAAGCTTAGCTCTGCCTCAGCAGTCAGGTGGGCATCTCTTAACAAAGGGGACACTGTTTGAAATTGTGTAATGCTGTAAATACAGTCATTATCATACCACAGTGGCTGCAAAACCAGTATCATAGAAGAGAGTGTGAGATGATCAAGCACATCTATCTAAAGGAGCATCACCGATCCCAGAGATCTCTGTGGAGAGGACTTGGTATGGTGGTGGGCATGGGGAAACCCTGCTGCCCTCATTTGAGAGAAGGCTGAAAGGCAGAAAGAGGGCTCTGGACACCAGGTGTATCAGGATAACCTTGGGGAAAAATTCCATGGAAGGGAGCAGTGTCACAGAAACAAACGGAGAGTGGTGGGAGAAGGGAGTGGGAGAGCAGTAACAGGGCTGATGACCAGATGCCTGGACTTCAGAAGAGCTGCCAGTTTCAGGGGTGTATCACACCCCAGAGCAGAAAGACGTCATTTGGCTGGAAATCCAGGACTAGAGTGCTGAGGAGCAATATAAAGGGCCTTACAAGCCTGTCTTCTTGACAACAAGCAACAGGTTCCTCCTTTTCACAATCTGGCGATAAGGGGAATGGTCAGTACATCCAGCGGAAATCTATTTTGACAGGCTCAACAGGCTACAGTCCTCTTCCTCAAAGCCCTGATGGGGTTTCACCCTGGACTAAAGTCAAGAAAGACCCTCCTGATCCATTTTGTGTTGTGCGGTTGCTCCAAAGAGGCTGAAGAAAATTTCCTTCTGATCAGCCAGAGTGAAAACCACCACTGTGATTCTGTACTACCACCATAATTACAGATAGCCCACATTAAAACTAGAGTCATGCACAGCTATTGAATATGGCACTGTTCTATATGCTAAGTTTTTGACTCTAGTAGTACTCTCCTTTGTGCTGCAGAATATTTTGATGTAAATGGGAAGTAAGTGTTGATGCTGGATACAAATGCTATGACTCTCACTAACTGGAATAATGGACATGTCTGCAGCTGAGCGTTTTTCAAAATGACTGGTTTTTGCACAGGTGTTGTTTCACAGGGTATTTTTTGATGAAGAATATGTTTCTTTTTAGTTGGTTTTTAAAATGGCAAATGGAAAGGTGAGCAGCCCTCTGTAAACGGAAACAGGATACATAGAGAGATTTCTTTTAAATTTCATGATGACACATCTTCCCTACAGAAGAAAAGAGGGAAGGCATGAAAATTAAATCCAGTTAAGGCATTTAAGTTTATGTTCATTCAACACTGTAGGCTCAGCTCTGTTCTTCATTTGCATTTAAACAAGGAAGTTTCAATAAAGAAATTGTTGAATTACCTGGGAGTGTCTTTAGGGCAGCGTGAAAAGACAGTGAAAACTCTTCTGTTCATTAACCACAGTGGTAGGAAGTTTACTGAGACCTCTGGCTACATTTTAGGAGATGCAGGGAGGGTCCACTCCCAACAGCACATGTGTAGTTTTAGACACAGAGTAATTGTGTTAATGTGATGAGATTTAAACTGCTTTCACTTGCTCAGTTATTTTCCTGCATCAGGAGTTTTTGTTTTTTAGAGCTTTGTTTTGTGGAAAACTAAAGAACTAGGTTAAAAACAGGTCAAGAAGGAATTATCTCAAAAACACACATAATAATCATTCTTTGTCAAATTTTAGATTTTATGATGGACAATGGCAAGACTCATGCTTTCATGAATTCTTCCCTCTCCTTCCTTATGGAGATGAGCAGCCTTCTTAAACTCCTACCTGATGAAGTGAAGGGACTCTGTGCTAGCATCCCGTAACAGAACTTCATGGTGCAGGTCTCCATTAGCCCTGGGTATGTAGGACACTCCACCGACCTCACTAGACTTTGCATCCAGAGTCCATGATTGCTCTCCTTGGCAAGTTATTAACTGGCATTTAATTTTATAATGGTGTTGAACTTTGAGGCCTGATTGTTTTGTTCTTGAATATACCATAAAGATATCTTTTTAAAAAAGGGGTGAGGAGGGGAGGTTATTTTCAAGAAGTCAAAATTTTACAGGTTTTTTAGGAAGTCAGGTTTTGGAATAGAGTTGTGCTAACATGCCAGGCTATGGGAGATAGGATCTGTGTCTTCTCTTTTCTTTTTCCTGCTTGTCCAATCCGGTTCCAGGGAGTTTGCTGTTTTGTTTAAACTCAGGTTTTCCAGAGCTGTAATTATGTAAATTACTTAAAGTTAATGTTATGTTTCTGTGAGTGAACTGTAAGCAATTTTTAAAAAGGGGTTATTCTATTTTGTAGATTAGTTTCTGTGTCAAGACAGCAGGCACTGGAAACATCTCTGGTTTGTGTCCTTCAGACTGTTAGCATGCAAGATCTGCGAGTTTGTGTCAGGGGGGCATACACAAGGACCTGACAGACAGATGTGCAAGCAAGTCCCTCTGCTCATCCTCTTTAATCCGTCTGATCACCTTGACTCTGGAAGGCAGTTAATACTCAATACTCCTATATCTGCAGGTGCAGTTTTGGTATTAGAGATGATGGCAATTCCTGACAGAAATGCCTTTGCACACAGCTCAGCAACTGGCATTTGGCCATTCCAGATCTAACTTTCATCTGATCAAAAAATACGCTATTTTTTTAATTAGGCAACTTTACAAATGTTAAAGATTTTTAGCTGTGAGGGTGGCTTTTTGAGACCTCAGATTCGCATACTACATTGGTGTTTTTCTTACATGCAATAGATTTTCCTGTTTGCTTATAAAAATATCTGAGACTGGCCTGTTTTAGTCATGTAGTTAATTTATAGTGTCTGTAAGTCTCCTGTCAGCTCTATCAGTAAGAAATTGATTGGGTCAAATATTTGAGTATTTTTTGGTCATCTTTTTTCAAAATGTGTTTTGGTTTGGTTTTGTTTTTGTTTTGTTTTGTTTTTTTTTAAATTAATGTGGGATTGAGTAAAGAGGCTGGGAGGTGAGGTCTTTTTTATGAAAACCATCACCAGAACAAACGTACCCATCTGGATCATCTCTTCAGCTTTCAAATAGGAGTTATTTCTGATTCCTGAACATCTCTATTTCTCATTTATTCCATGGCTGCTCATGTGAAAAAGAACAGACACAAATATCAGGAAGATGGGACCCCTTCCCCAGCCACAAAAGCAAGGAAAATTCACAGTAAAGGACAAGAGAGCTGCAGCCCAGGTCACAGTCCCAGATGTCTGGAGGGCATGTGCATGGTGACTCCCTACCCTGGTCCATGACCAGATAGGTCCAGTGGAGAGACAGCAGCTTTGCCTTGCAGAGGAGGACACAATGGACAACCATGATGGATGTTGAGTGGGCAGGTACTGAAGGGGGAAGCATTCAACCCTTTGCAATTCCTCAGATTATTAAACAGCAATTAAATTAGCTCCCCCAATGGAAAAACATGCCATCAGATAACAGGACACTCTGACTCATTAAAAGGACCCTTGCCGAAATTGTTTCTGGAGTGTTCCAGTTTCTTGCTTGGGTCATGATGTTAAATCATTACTTGCACTCAAGTTCTATGAGCCAGCTACTCGCAGGTTGAATAGACCCATAAACACAGCTGTGCTGGCAGCTACCTTTTAAAAGGTTTTCTACAAGCACTGGGCTTGACTTTTAAAAACAGCCTGTTTCTTTTGCACAGCCTCTCATCTTCAAAGCATGACCCTCTTGCTGAAATCTGGTTTTGAAATACAACTTTCCCATTCACCTGCTAGCAGTGGGATGCTTTCTCTGCAAGTTGGGTGTAATGGCACAGTATTTCATTCCTGTTGTTTGGTGACTTAAGGCTCTTAGCAGCAGGCTGTGCCATGACGGGCCTCTCTCTCCTCTGCTTTCTAGTTTCTTCCCAGAGGACAGTGCCTTTTCCATTTGTCTAGGGTATTTTTTAACCACTTGCACTGCAAATGCCTATGAGAGGGAGGCAGACATAGGGATGTTTGCAGCATCCTCAAAGTGGTCCAGTCCTAGATGCAAGTTTCTGCACATTTATAAATGAAATAACCTTTTAGTTATAGGCCCACATTTCATAAAACTACTCCACTTCTGAGCAACCAGAAGTAAAATAAATTTCGCCTCACTTGACCCCAGGGTAGGTTTTTCCTGGCAGGTTTCAGGATAATCTCAGAAAGTCATTTGGAGGTATAACACCAAGCATGTGCAGCTTGCACCTCAGATTTCCAAATTTATTTTGCCTAGTAGACATTGTTTTTGTTTAGAGTAACTTTTGTAACTAGCAATTTTCACTTATATTTACTAACTGTGCTGTGTTGCTTAAGGAAAATAGAAGTAGGTAGCAGACAGTTTATTAATTTAAATTAATATCAGTTAATTATTTATATCAGAAGCTGGGGGTGGTCTGCTAACTTCTCTGGAGCAGGCTGGCTCATCCACATAACAGATGTCCCATGTCTTCTCTAGTACGTGCGATGACCCTCCTAGTTCCAAGGCGTAATTATAATTTCTCGTATGCTTTCTGTTTTCTGTCAGCTCCTGAAGTATAGCAGAGGGGTGTCATGAAACTGAAGGTGTGAGTTTGACCACAGCATAGGTCACACAGGGTCGCCTGCGAGTGCAACGATCCTCTTGGAAGATTCTGCTGTATCAGCCCAGGCAACCATTCCCGGCACTAGCTAATTCATTTTGTCTGTCCCTGGAGCCACATTTGGACTTTGATCAGGAAGAATAGGTTGATTCTCTCTAAAAGAGGACCCAAAAGCAAGCACTGCTGCCGTGTGGATGTTCAGCCGACCAGGAGAGAGAACGACCTGGAGAACAGGGCTATTACATGGTGCTGATGTGCAGAGGGCATGGGACTGCCCTGAGCTGCTCCAGGAATCAAAGGGAGCGCAGGGTTTAACCGGCTGGGAATGGACAGGACACATGTACCAGCCCCTGCTGTCTCACAGGTCAAATGGAGGTGCAGCACAAGCAGTGGGCCAGTCCTTCCTCCACCAAGAATCTCCTCCTAGGAGTAAAAGTGAGCCTCATTTAGAAGGGAGTTTCTGCAGCCCCTCCTCAAGAGACAAGAGCTAAGTACAGGTTATGTGCTTATGTTATGGCCTCTTGAGAATTTTTTTAAGCAAAACACAGCTTTGGTGCAGAGCATACATGACTAGAAACAAAAATGTTCTTTTAAGAACTCAGTTTCAATGGAACTGTCATGTCCAGAACGTAATTTATGGGCCAAACCAAGGGAAAGAACTGCTGCAAAGCAGGGCAGAGTCTATCTAAGTTGTGAGACCCCAGCAGTAACCTCTACCTCAGCTACAAAAGGTGGGGCTCTTGTGTGCACTCTGCACTGAAATACAATATATTCCTTTTCCCCATGCCACATCTCCAGTTGTTGGTTCCTTTTTCTGAGCTAAGATCTGACACTGAGTTTAATAAAACATTGTGCTCTCAGCTTGACAGGCACTTAGAGAAACTCCTAGAAGGTAGTGATAGATTCCCTTTCCTCCCATCATAAATTTGCCCTGCTTTCACACTGTTCCTTATTTTCTTTGATAATCTCAGTCTAAATATATAATTATCTGCATTCTGGCTGTGCAGCTGAGGAAGCACTGACTTCCCTGTTCTAATGAGAAACAAGAGTATTGTTTGATACCAAACAGTACGTTGTTTTGGTGCTTTTGCTGCTTTTGAGTGTAAGGACATCAGAAACAAAGCCCTATAATGGTATAATAAATAAACTGTGTTTTCCCTTTGCTGAAACAAAGGCACAGTAGTGTGCAGTACCTTAGTTGTCAGGGGTTTCCAAACAAACAGGTAGACAAGCAGTAGGATTGTTCCCTTATACATCCTTATCAGAAGATATCATCTACTCTTCAGATTTCTTCTTCTCCTAGGTGTTTCTTCCTTCTTTCATTATTAAGGTCAGGTCTTCCTGAATATGTTTCTTAGGTCTAGGTTAATTAAAAGTGTTATATGCTTAATGACATGAAGTGCAGCACAGTCTCAAAAAATGGATTGTTACTCAGGGTTAGAATGTAACTGTGTACTTCCTTCCATAGTTTCTGTGACCTGGGCAATATAGTGATTAAACTTTGTGTTTGAAAGACAGAACTTTATTTTTTAATACGTTTTAAGACATGAGTAATTAAAGTCAGATCTCCCAAGCCCAGTATCTAGGCACCCACTTGGTCTTCAAAGGCTCCTGAGTATGCTTAGTTCCTACCTCAGTGTGAATTTGACAGACAAGGACTGGAGGATTTAAAATCATTATAGCAGGCTGATCTATGACTAGCACAACTTATTAAGTCTCCTTTTCCACGATACCACTGTAGGAATGCAGAGCAATTCCAACTTTAGTCCGTGTTCCCAGCGATTCCCATCCTCCCAACCTCTGCCATTCTCCTGTGCTCCTCTCTGCATCGTGTCCTGCAGGCTGTGTGGCTGCTGAGGGCCACGGGTGCCCTCACTGGGACATGTTGTACAGCCCTGCTGGCCACTGCTTCTCAGCACTGGGGGAAAGCTCAGCTCTAACTGCTTCTCCCTCAGCTTCATATAAATGTAATCTTGGAGTTAGTCTTGGCTTTCCCAAGGCTTCATGAACTCTCTGAGACCTCTCTCCACCCGTGAGCAGGTTGACTGCACCTGGTGCACAGATGCACAAGTGGCAATGTAGAAATGAAAGACTGGCAGACACATGACGGGTTTGTAGGCCCTGCAGGGGCAGAGCGCGGGACCATTTTTAGGAAACCAGGATGGGAACACCACACATTCAGCAAAACCAGGAAGAGCATGTGAGTGTTAGGATGTGCAAACAGGGAAATTAACTCAGGCAAAGACAATGAGTCTATTATTGCCTGTTTACTCAGTTACAGCAGCAAACGTTTGTTTTCTGTGCCAAAATGCACTTTCTCCTCTTCCAAATTTTACAGTAGTTTCTATGTGTGTGCTTTCAGTGTCACGGCAGCTTTACTGCTACAGCACCTGCCATAAGCCTGAGTGGCTTTAGCCATTTAACCATGCGCTACTGCTAGACTTTGTTCGCTTTGACGTGCTAACCTTTGGCCAGCTGAAGTAGGAGAGAAGCTGGCTGCTCGTGGCGAAACACGGTCACAGTGTACCCAGGGAGGAACCTTTTGTAAAGTGCCCTTTAATCAGCTGCAGTCATCATTAGGGGTTGTAATGATTTAGGTTTCGTTGAGAGTTTCAGTAAAAGAGCGTCTGAAAGCACGAGGTCTGTCCTGCTGCTTCTCCGTGACCTCCCAAGTCCCTGGCTGAGGTCCCGAAGCGGTGGACGGCCGGGTGCTGGGGACACAACGTTGACAGAGGCACTGGGTGTGTGACGGCTTAGCAGGTCATGAACCTCCGTCTGCCAGCCAGCTGAGGAACGACCTGTAGGTTAGTAAGCATACCGCATGGCAATATTGTGGTCATGGTTATATTTCCTATGGTATTTAGGAGGGGTTCAGGCTGTGTCAAAGAGAGCCTGGATGGTAGGAGACCTGTTTCAGTCTCTTGGGAAATAGTAGATGCCCTAAAACGCAATGTAAGTGTTCATTGAGGAGGTGGGTATGGAAAATCTTGTTTCAGAAATCTGTCTTCTTAGTCACTAAATGCCAAAGACCATCTTATGCTTCAGATAGGAAAGTTGATCCTTCTGTGAAGCTGACTATGCTCCGAGCACAACTGAGAATCCCTGGCAGAAACAGGCAGTCACCGTGGAGGCTCCTGTTCTTCCAGGGCACCAGTGTCCTCCTGCGCCGCAGAGGTGTGCACAGCATGTACAGCAACCTTTATGCTGCGCTCCCCAAGTGCTCCTTTAATGTTATGTTTCATCTTCTAAGGCAATCAATAACAGACCAAAAGAAATCTTTTCAAGTGTAAAAAATGATCTTTTCTGGAGTAAATGCACAAAGACAAAATATTACATTTTTCCCTCTCTGAAATGATATAGCTCAGTGACTGCTTAAAGAAATTACTTTTCCTTTGTTGGCATCATCAAAGCAACTTTAATCCACTTATATTTCATTTCTAGCAATAATTATTCCCAAGGGAATTGACACTTTCCAGAGAAAAGCAGTTTAAAGCCTCAGGATAACCTTACTACTCTCCATCAGTCTTGTGGTACATTTTCAGAAAATAATTTTCCTTCGCTTTTCAAGGGCCAGAAATTAGAACAAGGCAAACCTCACCACCTGATAGCTTTATTTGCGTTTTCTGGAATGTGCTCTCTTGTACATACCACCAGTTTCATACCGTGAAACATATGAGAAGGCGAATTAAAAGCCTGATGTAATATAGCTCATGTCAAGCATGATGATGTGGCACCGTGAGTGTATTGGCTTCATGCAAATAACCTTACACACCAACAAAATTCCATTCACGTACACCCCTAAATATAAACAAAGCAAATACTTTCTTCTACAGATAGAAAATTCAGACCTCAGAGGTGACGTGAGAATCTAAGCCTTTGGACAGATGACAATCTGGCGGTTGCCACATTAATCTATGTACTAGACAGCAATATATTACATATTCATATTCAGAGATTCTGTGCTAATCTTTTGGAATACTCACCAGTGAGGTGGCGGGAAGGGCAATGTCCTCATGTATAGGTCTCTGCTTACCAGCAGTAGTTCTCTGAAGACAGCACACAGCCTTACAAAGGTCAGATTTCAACCATTTTAGCTTGCACAGAGACACTTGCAGCTCCTTCTCTGGATATTTGTTAAAATGCTTACTTTGAAGATGTAACCTATATGTATTCCCACCAATGAAATGTGCCTCCTTTAGGAGTGTGTTTACCTTGCCTATTTTTAGGAAGGGCAAAGTCACTGACCTTTTTAAAGTTCCTGAGAAGATTTTTAATTTTAAAATTTTTTTCCAAAGAAAGGGAGTATCTCTGCATGGTTACAGCCATTTGTCACTCATTTAACTCATTTTGTCACTCATTTGTCACACTGACAAGCTGGAATTTCCTGTTTCATTGCAGATGCATCCTTGCAAACAGCTCAGGTGCATGGTGAGAATTATTTCTGCCCCACAGCTGAGAACAGTAGTTCTCATGAGTTATATCTCTGCTAACATATAAAACATGCTGGGGTGTTTTCCCTGAACCCAAAGACAGCACAGCAGACAACCTTTTAGATGAAGCCTTCTCCTTACCCCCCAAAACAAGGTGGCCTCAACCACAGGGCCTAGCTTAGGCAGTCCAAGTGTCTACATGCATCCACCCTGCAGAAGAGATCTGAGAGATAAACAGGGCAGAGCTGAGAGTACAGATAGTGCTCAGAAGAACTCATTTTGTGGCTCCAGCCCCTCCATTAGCCAAAGTAAAAGTATCTCCCTGTCCAACGACCGTTTCATATAGCTTCCAGATCTGAACTTAAGGATTTAGTTACTGCCACTTTGGAAATGTCCTCTTGAAAATACAAACCTTCTCTTAGAGATGGGTAGTGTGGGGCTTAGGTTCTTCCTGAATGAGACATATCTCCTGCTTAGGTGTTTTCAATGGCTCAAGAATGGCAGATCCCGGTCATTGTAGAGACATTTTCTTTACCAAGAAAGGGAAAGAGCAATTTGGCTAGTGGATTTAATAATTACAGCCATTCAGACCATTCTTTTCATTCCTAAATATTTCAGCTATTATGCTCCTTGAAATCACAGACACTTTGCCTGGTTTATCTTGTCAAATATCTATTGAGGTAAGTTATGTCAACAGCACTCTGAGACCTTTCTTTGAGAAAGAAGTATTTTATAGCAGAAGTGTAGTTCTGTAAAAAATCACCTCACTGTGATCATTGAGAGCTGCCCATTAACACAGCCTTTGAGCACTTTCAAGTTTAATTAGACTGGCTCTACCCCACAGGGTGACCTGAGCAGCTCTGGCAATCAGGGGCATGATGCCTGAGTGTCCCACACCAGCAGTGGGCTCCAGCCCAGGTGCAGCTGCAGAGGTGAAAGTGCCCTTTTACTATTTAAGCATGTTTGGTTAAGGTGAGTGTTTTTACCACAAGGCTGCACAGTTTCTATCAAGAGTCGCTTGTGTTATACATCTGTTTCTGTACTGTGCAAGTGGCTTGGTATAGATGTAGCTCTAGGACTCGCCTGTGCTATAGATAACATGTTTGGTGGAATAACAGGTGAATCCATCCTGTTTCCTACCCTGCAGAAGCACATCTTAGATTGGCAGCATAGTTCAAGTCACTCCAAACCACTGGCTCAGGAACAGCATGCCTGCAGCTTGTTTCTGGTACAATATCGGCTGCTGAGAAGAAAGCACAGCTGGAGGCAAGTTTGCAGCCCCAGTCCCGCCTGCCCGTAGGGAAGGTCAGCAGTGGAGAGGAGCAGACAGGATACAGACACTGGCAGAGGAGGAGCGCCAGAGTGCTCTGCTGAGGTTAGGTAAGGCAAGGGCATGTGACAGCATGGGTGAATCCATGCTGGACCACATGGAGAAAGTCTGCCGTGCGATGGGCCAAGAGATGTGACCCCACTCCTGGTTCATGGCAGCACCCAGCCCTGATGGGTGACTCAGTCACAGCAAATTTCTTCCTTGTGAAACCCCATCACAGGTGTTCTAAGAAGCGTGGGGCTGGGATAAAGCTTAGTCTGCTTAACACAGGCTTCTCCGGTAATGATGCCTTTGCTGTGCCTGCCGACATCATCAAAAGACGTTTTTTCTAATCTTGATAGTAAATCAGTTTTCTGAGAAATCGAAGTTGTGCACATGTAATAAAATGTAATAGATGCTGGATTTAATGGATATTGTAAATTCCCCAGCAGATCATTCAGTCTCCTGTAGTCTAAAATTTTCCTTCATGTCACTGGAAGGCAGAAAAATAAATTTGCCTTCCCAAAGGAAACTTTGTCAGTTTCCTAATTGGATAGCCTCTTTCTACACACAGTTTCCACGTGATGTTTATTGTTTCATTTTCAATAAGACATTAAGAATGAAAATAGAAAAGCTTATGCCCTGACCAAAGATGATGTCTGTTGGCTGGAGGAAGAGTTTTTCCCTTAATATACTCACATTCTACTGTGAGCTATAAAAAAACAGAGCAATTACTGGAAGAGGGGAAACAAGGACTGTGTGTGCTAACCACACTCATTTTCATACCCTGATTCTGAAAGTCACCTGTAAATAGAAGTTTGGATGTCTTTATTCTCGTTCTTGTGAACATGTATCACAAAACCCTGTGGTCTTCTTTGCAAAAAGGCCCTGGAAGGAACCAGCAAGAATATAGTTTGCTAGGAACCTTTTAATTATCAAAATCGGTTGGTAAATGGTTCACTTGTGGTGGTTGGATATCCCTGCTAGCCACAGGAGGTGGCCACCAGGTACCTTTCAGTGACCTATTATGCTCACACTACTGTGCTGCCCCTCCTTCCGTGGTTACTCCAGGACCTTCAGCCTCTCAGTAGCTACAATACTAAAATTGACCAGCTGCATACAAACTTCTAAAGAGTTGCAATTTGCTATTCTACCCTCTGGTCTCTCTGGATGATTCAGTGAGCTTCTTGGTGTTACAGAAAGGCTGTCATTTACCCCACTGTGGAGTCTCATCGGCCTCTTCGGAGGAGGAGCTGTGCTGTGAAACCAGATTCAGCAGGTTTCAAAGAAACCCTTCCCCTGTTTTCCCATGAATTTTCTCAGTGCTGGTGACCTGACACATGCTTCAAGCCAGCAATGCTGACAGAGGGACAGGTCCCACCCTCTTTTACCCCTCTGCCAGCACAGGTGCTCAGGTGGTGTGGGTGGGTGCATGGTGCAGCTGCACAAATGCTTGTGGCAGCACATGCAGAGGCTGCACAGGGTGGCTGCAGTGAGGATGGAGTGGCACCCTGTGTTGACAGCACCAGTTTAACGAGTTGGTGAAGCTGGAGGGTGAAACAGTGGTTGGGAGCAGCCACATCAGGCTAGCGAGGGCAAAACCTTTTTCCTATAGAGTGTTTTATTTACCCTAGGACTGAAAGGCAATTATTGTATTAACCTCCCTTGAGATATGTCTGTCCAGAACCCACCCTGTATTTATTTTAATGGAAAGCAAACATGCCACAGAAATGTAATGGCTATGGCTATATAAAAGACAAACTTTGTGTTTTGCTGGTTTTCTTCTGTTTTGTGTGCTAATTAAAATCTGTTACACTCCATGGGTTTATTCAGTGCAGCATATCATACATTTTGGAACCTAAAACCTGCTTTCAAGTTTAAATGGAAGCACAAAATTCTACATGGGGAAACTGAGCCTGGCTGTTACAGTGATCCTCTGTGCTACCTTTCATTGCAGAATGACAGTAAAATAGATTTTTGCTAATAATAGAACAAAACCTTTGCCTAGTGACCGTAAAGGTTATCAGAGCAAATCCCACTGCCCATGAACCAGAGAAGCCTAAGACTGAAAAACAAAACGGGAAAGCCCAAAGTGTCCTTGGCCAAATTTCCCCCTGTTGGTACTCCACCTTCAGGTCTGTGACTTTGTCATCTCCATGGTGGGATAGGGCATCTGGCTGGCTGGCAGAGCAGATGGGGAGTCCTTCTTTAAAAGAGCATTTCTCTGTGATGTGGCAAAGTAAAGATCAAAACATTGACATAGGGTATGCATAGAAGGAGCTTGGGTGTGAGAGAACTTGGAAAGCTGTACCTGTTACAGATTTTATGTTCTCTGAAGGATCTCTCCAGGTTTCGGTCTGAAATAGCTTAGGAAAGTCAGGAAATGAAAAATCTGCTGTATTAACTCACATTGTATAAGAACAGCTGTAAAATAACATGTTATTAATTTAAATAAAGTGGTGTTGTCCCTTTAAACATTCAAATAGGCAATAAAATTGTTCTATAAACATGTGGGAACCTGTTCCACCAAATACAAAGCGGTTTTGTTAAAAAGAGAAGGAAATTATAGAAAAGGAAAAAAAAAAAGCTGTTTGTTACATTATGGGATCCCAATTTTTGTGGCTATATTGTGACTGATACTGAGTTTATGTGTGAATATACTGATCAAGACTTTCTGAGATTGAGATTAGAGACCTTGCAGGAGACTCTTAGATTCATGTGTCCTTTCAGTGAAATATTTTATTTGGTACACTCCCTTCTAATTCTACAGCAGTCTCAGTAGTTTTTGAAGACCGAATAAAACCATAAAGGCCAACCCATTTCTCACTCCTTACTCTCCCTTCTCATTTCACTTGCTCACGTCTGCACTGTCACACAATGCTAAGTTGCCATCATGAATTATCTCCTAAAAACCAATTTACTATCATAATCATCAAAAAGACTCACTCTTAGCCAGACAGTGACATTACTCCAATAAAATAATGAGCCTGTGGTCAGCCTCTGGAGCTCCCAAAGTATTTGGGTTTGATCTTTCTAAAACTCTCAGAAGGCAGATCCAGTGCTTTAGTGGTGCTTGTCATCACACTGAGGAGCCCAGTGCGCTCTGTCGGTAAAGGCCAGTTCATGTGTCTGCTCGTAGAAGAGAGACAGCTGAGGGGAAGCACACCAACTGGTTGGAAGTCTTCTCTGCATCATGACAAGCATTAGTATATTCCAATGAATATCACTATTTTCTTCAAATTTCCAGCCTTTTCTATCACTGTATTCAGGAGAATAATCATTTAGGAAAAACCTTTCACCTGCAATCCCACTACAGGAAAGAATAAAAGGCAATGGAAAGTTTAAGGGAAACATGGGCATGGACTGGTCTGGACTGTTCCCTTTCACATCTCTTAGGATTTGGCCCGTGCTTCACTGTCAATAATTAAAAAGACAAGACAACTAAATACATATGGTAATATTGTTACAGAGGATGGGTGTTATTCATTGTCGTCAGCTCTACATTAGAAGTTGTGCTTGTATTTTTCTCCCAGAGCAATGGATGCTGTATGAAGAGAGGAAATGGGGTGTCTATAGAATCCATCCTCCCTGCTGCTTACATGGCTCTGCCCTTAACACCTTTCCACTCGTCCTTACGTGCCATCATAAAGAACATATCAAGAGTTGTGCAATCATTATGAACATGGTGGTTTTGAAGTCAAAGGAAACCAGGTGTCCAGTGTCAGGGAAAGATGGTGGACACAATTGCAGAATTCTGCCCAAACTTCTCCTTATAAAAGCACAGCCTGCAGGAAAAATTAATGTATTTTTAAATTCTGCCACTGGGAATGGTAATACCTCAGAATACCCTCCAGCAACTTAATCTGCTGATGATTCTTGCTTTAAACAATAATGAGAAAATAACTTGGAAACTAACAACAGGATGCAGCTAAAAGTGAACGTATGAAATGAAAGCCAAGGGTTCCAGAGGCCTCCCTACATGATCCTAATCGACACAGCATTTGAAGAGTCTTCTAAAAATGAATGCATCAGCTCACTAGCATCACTGCTTTTTCACTTACACCAGAACAGTCTTCTCCAGGCATTCAAGTACACACATGATTGTAGCTGATAGTATTCACTTTAAAATACTTATAGCTAAAAATTTGGTCTGTTTTCTAACAGAAAAATAGAAAGTAAGAGAAAGATACTGAATTTTAAAAATCAATTAATTTAATGGAGTTTTGCAAATTCATGACTGCTAATTTTTTTATACTCACTTTCCTATAGAGATCGGTGGGATTGAGGCATGGATCTGATTTTGGCAGAATCTCCTATATTTATCCCCAGTTTTGATACTGATTCTTTCTATAGTCTTGGCTAAACCATTGAAATTTCCATCCTGCAGCTTCCCTGCCTGCAGGGCAGTACCTGCTGCTCTTGTAGCTAATGGGTTAACATTTGCAGAGATGAATTCTGAAGATGAAAGACTTGCACAGTAGACTTGGGCTTCCAGCACTTGGGGACCAGGCTCCAGGCTCCAGGTGTGTTTGTACAGTGCCTAACACACCACAGCCCCTGTACAGTCGATAAACAAGTATAAAAATCCAGAACAGAGTGATTGCAATCACCCATTGGTTTGCAGTGTAAGTAGAACAGCTCTCCTTCCTGTTTGCTTTCAGAAGCTGCCACAAAGATGCTTCTTTTGCAGTCTTTGCCATCCTCCACATTTTTCTTTCTAACTTGGAGCCTTCTAATATTAGAGTGCCTACCCCTACACCCACTGACTCCCTTACCACTCTTCCCTATTGACCAGCCTGTGACTTGGCAGTATAAGGTTGTCTCTTAAGTTTTACGTGCCCAGACTAAAGGACTCAGAGGACAAGAATAAATTATTATGTAGGACCATCTCAAACAAACTGACAGTGCTTCCTCTGCAGAATATACTTGTGTTTGGGGTTTGTCACTGAGAGGTTAAGACACTTCTCCTTGCCCATGTGGATGCCGAGTTTGTTGATTATGTGCTGTTTGGATGGAGTTTTGGACCAAGCTTTATTTTTTTTGGGGGGGGGGGGGGGGGGGGCACAGCAAAAAAAAGGGGGGAAAAAGAGACAGAACGGTCNNNNGGGGAACAGTAAAAAAAAGGAGAGCAAGAAGAAAGGAATGGTTAGGCCAGTAAAAAACACCTGGGTAAGGACTGAAAACTGTAGTTGTTTTGCTTCTGCAATTTTCTGTTTGCTTTTTGCCTTCTTCAGGCTGTCTCCTTTCCCAGAAATTAGCCGTCTTGCAAGGTATGCCCTGCTCCCTCTTCTCCCGCTGGCTGGTTGTGCACACTGCTTGCCAACCGGGTAAATCTATCATCCCAAGAGCGTTTCGGAGCGGTTCCTCCTCTTGGCTGCTTGAGAAGGTGTGTTGTTTGCTTTGCCTAAGTGCTCGCAGGGCCTAATGCTCCGTTGTTATGTACAGACCATTTCTACTGTCATGAATCATGTTTTACCACCCCTGTGCTTTTACTTCTGCACCAGGTGCTTTTTTTCCTTTTGAGCAAACACACTGGAGTTTCCGTGTTTACTGCTGACACAGTGCATGTCGGGTACACGACATAGGCTGAGTTACTCCTGCCGTCCCACCGCCGACATGATCAGTAGATCTGCTTCTCGCTCCAGGAGCTGCAGACCCTTTGTTTTTCCTACAACCAAAGGTAAAATGATTCAGCGCAGCCTGAAATAATTTTGCCAGACACACATAAAGAAAAAAAAATTTCACTGAAAAACCCTCATGCAGTCAAGCAAAATATGCCCTTTTCTTATCTTATCTGTTGTGAGTAACCCAAGCTATTTGCACAACGCCTTGTGCTAGGAAGGAGTTGTTTGTACACGTTTCGCTCCTTTTTCCCCAAGTTTTGAATTAAATCTTTCTCTTCAAATTCTTTTTACCTGCGAAAATGTTACAGAGTCTCTTTCCTATGCTTCCCTGAAGGTTGGACCCAGCCCTCCCTCCAAAGATCCCTTAGTTGCAGATAGTTTTCTATTAATCTTCAAACCATTTTGGAGAGCTCTCTGCGTCTGGCAGCACTAACATCCCCTCTCCCTCCCGTCCCACCCACTTAGCCTCAGCCTAAGAGCCCTTAACAAATGACTCCCAAGGAATTTAAATGGCTAACGCTCGCTGGCCAATAAAGAGATGCATAAACTGTATAACCAGGTTGCACAGCTCTTGCTATTAGGAAGAAAGGTTGCTCGGGCAAAGGCGCGAGTCCCCTTAACCTGTTGCACTTCGATCGCAGGAGCGGAGCGGTAAGGGAAATCTTGTTTGCTCTGTAGGGCTTTTTATCTGATTTTAATTTATCTGGGAGTTGAGACCAAAAGTGTGTCATCATCGAGGTATGGGTTCAGGGTTTTGCCGTCCTTTAGAGGGTCCTAAGGAGTTGTTTGAGAATGAAGCAACTGCTTGTAAGATTGAGATCAGCGTGTGAATATCTGAAAGAATTTGCATAGCAAATACCGAAACCAATGTCAGAACAATGAACAATAAACCACTGATATTTTAGGCAGAAGAGAACAAATCATGTTTCAGAGATATTTTTTCTACTATCTTAAATTAATGAAGTGAAAGGTAGCCAATTGCAGCTCCTTGACACTGTGTTTTCAAGGTCTGTCTCTGTCATTGTCTGTGCCGCCTGGTGTTTTATTCTGCTTTTTCAAGAGATTGACATAAAAAATCAAACTTTAAAAGTGGGTTATCAGCTTTTGGTGCAGAATTTGGGGCTTGTATATTGAAGGTGGCTAGGAAGGTTTAAGTAAACTGTATATATGCAAGTATTATTAATATGAATGAATCTCTAGAACTCAATCTGCGTACTAAAAATTTGACAGCATTTTAAGAAAGTCAGCTTTGATATTATTCTATTCATATTCTACTTAAGCAGCGTGTGAAATGTGTAAGATTTGTATATGACATTGGACACATGATGTTAATCTGTTCACCCTTATTTAATTATTAATTTGTTGTTTTATTGGGGTCAGTGCTGGTAACAATAGCGAAGTTTGAACTTAAACCAGGTAAAAAAAAAAATATGTAGTTGCTGAAAGTAAAGTTCAACTAAAACCAATAACAAAAATGTCAATTTACATATGGACCAGATGCAGCAGCTGCATATAATGGTGTCCCGTCCTGAGCTAGGTGGTATTGAAGCCATGATTCAAAATGTGTCTGTAAAGCACTCCCTCTCCCTTTGCACATCCAAGCTTGCCATGGATGACAGCCTGTGCTCGGAACATGTGAAGCATGTCATGGCAAATGATGCTGCCGTCCCCTGCAGTGCTCCATGGCTTGGCAGACTGGGTTGCAGAAAGGACATCTGTTTCAGTCGTATTATCACAGCTGACCTCTGAAGGCCTTCACACCCAGTGCAGTCTGTGGTGCGTGTTGGTGTTAGCTGATGGTGTTCCACCCAAGACCTTGCCAGTGCGTATAAGACTTGAGAGAGTTTTTTAATTAAATGGACACGGTTAATCCAACAGAACTTCAAAATGTGTCCTTTATGTTTGTCAAGACAAGGCCACATGACTGTCTGTCAAGAACTTGTTGTAATGTTGTTGATTTGATTATTTTTCCATGGGTTTCTCATATAGCTCTGCACTTTATAACCACGATTAGATAATATGTTGTAGAAAAGTAAAGTTAACAAAGGAGTCACCATTTTGCTACTCTTTTTAGTAATTTGCATTCAATTCTGCATTTCAGCTCCATTCTATGCTGAAGAAATTATTTTGAATCAAATGATCCTTGTCTTCTTTCTTCAGCTTTTAATTAAAAAAAAAATCTCACTTAAGGTCAACAAAAGGTGAATTTCAAATTATATCTGTCTCAAATCCCGCTCCTTTTCTGAAGTGAACAGAAATTTCATTTCAAAACCATAGGTACTTCCAAGTGAGCTGTAATATCAGTAGACTTAAATTGTCTTGAATTAACCCAGCACAGGAGTGCTGCCCCCTGAGAGAGTTTCTGCCTTGGTTAAACATTTTTTTGAATTTATAATAGTAACACTGGGAACAGGTAACGAGCACCGAAAATCTCTTCCTTGTACTTGGAAACCTTGTTTCTCAATTCTCCAATCCAACGTTCAAAGGTCTGTACAAACTTCTTAGATCAGAGGTCAGGTACAAATTGCTGCACTTTGCAGCTCCTTTCTGCCGATATGACAGAATTTCACAGCAAAGACCATTGACTTCCAGCCCCCACTCCTCCGCACACGGGCAGCGCCAGGCAGTTAAAATGGTGATATGTACAAGTCAGCCATTGGTACCTGAGTTTAATTAATAACTAACTGGGTTTCAGTGGTGCAAGGTGCATATTATAAAAAGGGTCAAATGTCAGTGCACAAAGGGAAAAAAAAGGACAAAACCCCAGCCACTTACTAAGCCAAATGCTTTGAGTTTAATGTACTTTCAGCAGTGAACATTCACATCCCAACTGTGGTTTGCTTCATGTTGATTTTCTTTTCTGTGACCTGAGGGGGAGGGAACACGTTGAGCCACTTTGAGCTTTCCCTGAAATCTCTGCCTCCTGCTGAAAGCAGGGTTGCAGGCTGGGCCCCCTCTAGTTGCAGTGTTCACGTGGTATACACAAAGCTAAGAATGTTGCAGTAAGAGTAGTGCATGGGATTAGGGTAAACTGAAAAATCTGAAGCTATTTTTATTGAAATAAATTTGACTGAGTAGACTTTATATGAACAAGCAGGATGTGTTATGTTTCACTCCGGGAGAGTTAAAGGAAAAAGTTTGATCAGAAAAGCTGAAAAGACCACTAGGTTATGAACTTTTAAAGATATTCTTGGTTGCACTACAGAGTGAAACGTTACTGTAATGTTTATGTAGACAGACAGGTAGATATAGTGTCTTGTGTTATAAAAACAAAGAAGCGAATGCACACATATCCCTGCTCCACAGAGTTCAGCAAAGCCTTTGACAGACATTTTCAATGATTGAATTAAATCACTGTGTTCATATATAAGATTTTTTTTCAGAAGGACAAGAAGTGAAATAAGTGAATGTGTTATCTTTCCTGTGTAATGATTAACAGATGAGTCTAGTTGTGGTTTTGTTTTTCAGTTGCAGAACATTGCTTTTCCTGTCTTTCTTATGGCAAAAGCTTGTGAGCTTCTAGTCCATCCTGAATGAAACTCTTCTCCCATTCCAAGCAGAATGCTTTCTAAAGCAGACAGTGAATGAGGAGGACACACTTAACTGTATCAGCATCTCTGCGGAGAACAGTGTTTAATTGCATTTGTTGTAAAGAAACACTGCAAAAAGTTTCCCATCAAGTACAGCTAATCCAGAATAGGAAAGACTACACGGAAATTTATGTATCACGTGTTTTCCTGTCTGATCATGGTAATGATAGGCTTTATTGACAAGATTGAAATATGGGAATTTGGGGAGAAGGGAATGGTTGTGCTGTTTCCTGATTTAGACAGCCGATAAGAGCGATTACACAAACCATCTCTCATCTTCTCAGCTTTCCTCAGCATGTGGTTTCAATATATTGCAGGGTAATAACTTCAGCCTCAGACAGTAACATGTCCTATCAAAATAGCTGAGAGTTTTGAATTAGTTTGAATTGGAGTGGGTATAAGATGGGGCAAACAGGATAACACAGGGGTTACACAACTTGTTGGACAAAGTTCCGAATGACTTGCAGAAAAGTGCATTATAAAATAAGGGAGGAGATTGGGTTTTGCTTACCCAAACTTCCTTCAGAAGTGGTTTAAGTTGAGGTGACTGGTTTGGCACTGCAGTAGCATAAAAACACTCAAGAAACACACACTGCATTAACAAAATTCACATTGCAGAAGCAGGGTCATGTTAGTAGGATGCTCGAGGTGTTGGTGGTGCTGTGATACATCAGTAGCGTTTTCATCAGCATGGATTCATTCTTGCCATGGTAAAACCATATGTTCATGAACACATTTTGACTTGTGATCATCAAAAAGCCACGGCAGAAAACAAAGCTAAGCTTTGTTACTTTATTATTTGAGATATTATTACCCACATCTCATTGAATATAATTTTTGCAGTTTTTAAGCAGGAAATCAGGTCATTGAGGGACCTTCCCCCGGGAATGTTCACTGCTAGGTATTGTTAGTGCTTACGGATAATGCAAGTGGATCACACACAAGATTAAATACACCATAGAAAGATGCAGAGACGGTTGATAACAGAATAGGCAGGACATTTGCACAATACAAGGTGACTTTATTTTGTATGGGAACCATAATTTTAGCTCCATTTTTTAAATTGTACATATAATTGCTGTGAGGTAAGATTAATAGGCTAAGGGAAGGTATAATATGGTTAAGAGAACGAGGTCTGTGATTGTTATTTTTCTAATGACAATGATGAAAATAAGAAGTTTAACCTTCAAATCCTAGTTTGAAGCTGTAGCCAGTTGTTGACTGTACAAATGTGTTGTTGAATTATCTGATTAGCATTCAAGTTTTAACCTGGGAAATTCCAGGATGTTAATTTACAGAATAATTTCAGGTGTTTTCCTCCTAAAAAGGAACAAGAAGAAAAAGAACAGATTTCTAGTAATTTTGTTACAATTGTTTAAGCCAAATACATTGCTTTTGATTGGAAGCCTGGAAAATATAACATGCCTCTGCAAGACCTTTAAAGCGGGATTTTCTGTAGTGTTCATCACTATCCTAAATATATCCCTACTGCAGCCACTGGAGTTCTGTAACCAATGTCAGGGGAGTAGCGTTAGATGTGAGTACCGTTAGAAATATCACACTTTATTTTCTGTTTCTTTCTTTGAACCTAATGCAATCAAAAGTCAAAGTCAACATATTTTGGTGAGTTTTAAATGGAAGCAACCGTTTTTAACATGTTTAGCCACTTAGGACAAATTTAAGCTACTGAAAACTGTGCACAGACCCTTTCTGCAGTAAATCCACGCTGAAAACTCCTTTTCAGGCCCAGAACATTACCTTGCCCCATACAAAGGGAACATAACTAGCTGATCAGAATAAAATTGAAGTTTAAGCATGAAATACGAACTCTTGCAATGAAATCAATGGTCAGAATTCTGATGATAGGCTATAGATTAGGATGGCAAGTGTCACCATAGCAGAAGTGTGAATTTCATAAAATCATAGAATCTTTAGGTTGGAAAAGACCTCTAAGATCACTGAGTCCAACCATTAGCCAAACACTGCCAAGTCCACCGCTAAACCATGTCACTAAGTGCCACATCTACATGTCTTTTAAAATACCTCCAGAGATGGTGACTCAACCACATCCCTGAGCAGCCTGTTCCAATGCTTGACAGCCCTTTGGATGAAGAAATGTTTCCTTCCCTGGTGCAACTTGAGACTCTTTCCTTTTGTCCTAATTTCAGCAGCTAGCCTCGGGATTTAGTAGGCTGGTTTCATCCTACCTCTCAGGCACTCAAGCTCTCTATATTTAAGTATATTTAAGTATACTTGTAGTGGGCAGAGAGCCTCTGCCTGTAAATGTTCGTGTCTGAACATGCATGGGAGATATGCGGTGCAGCAAATGCTGCTCCATGCACGTCTCATTGTGTTCCGTGCAGCACCTGAGCCAAAAGGTTTCTGACCCTTGCTGGAGAGGGACAAGTCTGATGACCCAGTTCAGACATGCAGATGATGATGAGAATAAGCAGTCCTTTAGCGGTGCTGGCCACAGGAGAAATTGCATAGCAGACAGCAGTGTCATTGTCAATGATCTCTGAGGTTACTTTCTTCCAAGCTGCTCATCACAAGCTGCTCATCAAGTCTCTTGCCAGCTGGTGTTCCTGCCCCTTCAGGGCTGCTGATGCAGTTCACCACTTTTTTCCGCAGAGTTTTGCCAAAATGATCCAGATTAAGAAAATTCACCTTTTCAAAATGTGTCACCTAGCCTGGGGCAACTTCTTCACCCAGTTCAGGTGCAGGTAAAAAAATGTGTCTGACACACTGCAGGCATTGTCATGGCCTGTTGGCCTCAGTTACTGCTTTTTTGTTAAAGCGTGAAGACGTCACCTGTCCCATGTAACCTTCCCTTTCCTGCTTGAAAGACCTTCAGAAAAGGGCCTTGGCCAAAAAGCTATGCTGAAATGCTGCACTCTCTTGCACTGACCCACCGCAAGTTTCAGCTTTGGACACCTGCATTTAATTCATGGCAGAATGTAGGAAATCAAGTGTGGTCCAGTGTTGTTGCGTTTACCACTGTTGCCGAGTGGAGCCGAGGAGAAAAAGATGCAGCAGGCAGGAATTACGCAGCGAGACTCCTTTGTTTAATTAATTAACAGCTCTTTTATAGGATAATCTTCTCATAGTTTAATTGGTCAATTTTCTAGCCACCCCTCTGGGGTGATTGGTTGAAACTACATTGAAAATATTTTCTCTACTTGTTCGAAACAATTCGCAGGTGTCTATATTTTACAAAATTCTACTGATAACTTCTGTGAGAAAGAGAAATTTCATACGGGATTAGAAAGTGGCAAGAAAAATCCTTGCTTTGCAGTCTTTTTTGTATCCACAGTCGAATTCCACAATTGTTGAAAACCACACTGGCCCTGGATCCTGCAGTTGAGCATGCCACGGCTCAGCTTCGGCAACAGTCTCAAAGACACCTGCTTTGTTCAGCTCACTTATGAAAATAGTGAGGAGGAAAAGAGTGACAGTCTCACTCACTCTCAGAAAGAGCAAATTGATGTATAATGATATTGTAATTATCTTTAAACAGGGAGGTAACTTGCACATGACACTTGAAGCAATGCACAAGTCACTACCTTATCTAAAATTGATGGGGCCATTGAATTTTTCTGTTCAGCCAATAGTTCTCTAAACAGGCAAATTGGGTTTTCAGCAGGAACATTTCTGGGGTGTCTGATACTTGTGATAAAATTTCACAGTAGTTCTTAGTACGCTGTTGCTTTCATGTGCATTTTATGAATATAAAGTTGTCATGAGAATAGAGTCAGGATTTGACAATAAAGAACTTTAATTACAGACATGCTTTTAGAGCTTCTGCCTATCATGATCATCAGGATCAACATTTTCCCTTATTATTTCAACTAAAATGCTTCAGAAGGTCACATTTAAACCAGTAGCTGTTATTTCCCTCTGCCAACAGGGTGTATTTGAAATTTCAGCAACCGTCTTTCCCTCTGTGGTTTAAAATGCAAAACCGTGGCAGTTTCTTGAAGGAAGCGGTAGCTGTGCGGTGTCCCTGAGGACACGCCCTGTCAGCTCAGTGGGAGTGGGTATGGTACAGGGTCTGCAGGTGGGGCGCAGCTGTCCCCTTCCCTCCCCTGGGCAGTTATCACAGAGACAGCAGATCTCCCTGGTCTCTCCTGTTGCCTGTGATGGTGCTGGCACCTGTCCCCGGGCTTTGTGACTGCTGGCAATTGTGTCACCCACAGGAGGACGCGTGATGCCGCTAAATCTATGTAACACAAAACTGGAGGGATGAACTAAGTCCAAACATAAACAACCTCATTTTATAGGAGCGCGTGAGTGAAGTGGACACACAGTTACTGCCACAAGGACGCTGGCTGTGTCCCTGTGTTTGTAAAAGCCTGTTTGACCACACTAGGATCGACAGAGGAGCACGTGTCTGCCTAACTCCACAGGGCACTGCCTGGTGCTGGACTAACCCAGGGATAAGTTGATATGTGGACTTTGGGCATTGCTTTCTTGCTTGGGCCCCAAGCTGCCTTTGCCCTGGGACAAGGGACATCACCATTTGGCCCTGTATTGTTGTTAATCAAGGTGTGGTACTTCTACTTAATAAAATACCTGCCTCAGTTAATCAGTCTGCTCACAGTATGCTTTAGGTCAGTCACTGCCAACACAGTAAGTTTGCCATTTAATATCCTGGGATGTGGGAAAAAAAGTACCTTTAAAAAAAAGGTAATTAATGCTTAAGAAAAGAACCATTTACATTCTTCCTACTGGTAGCAGAGGAGTTTCATAAGCAAGGTGAAGTGAAATTTGAATGGTTTCAGCAAAACATATATATCTGAGAGTTCACCTGTGCAAGGAAGAGTCCTTGGAGCAGAGATGCTGAACTGTGGGGCTCGTAAGCCTTACTTCTGGTAGGCTGGCAGATGTTAGCATCCATCTAACATGGTGTTGAACAATCAAGCAGGATTTACCTTTTTCTAAGAAGAAGCCAAGGACTTGTTTCAGTCCTGGTAATGAGTCATTTAAAACTTAGTTGCCTTCAAAACACAGCCTTTCTTGTTAGAAATATTTTTGTCTCTCTCTCTTTTATGAATCTGTGTTATCAAGATCAGGTGTACCTTCCTCCTCAGAGTCTAGAAACCAAGCACTTATATTTCACAAGACACTGCATTTTAATGGAGATTAAATGTTTGCCTTTTTTAGCATTAATCTCACATACTGGATGTTGGAAGCCATCTTGGCTTTATTAAGGGCACCAGACCCAGAGTACTAGCCCATGCCGTGTGTACACCCGCAACATGTGGTAGTAAGTTTTCATGACCAGTTTACTGTTGACTTAAAAAATGTGCAAGAAAGTGAACACTTTGGAAACTGGTATTTTCAAAAACTGTTTCCTTGAGAGGGATTGATTGCATTTCAGTCTGAAAAGGGTTAGATTGTGTTGGTAGCCCATTTTGTAAGGCAGTAGAAGCAGGAGAGAAGAGCTCTCAGACCAGACAGCTTGTGCATTTTGTCATCAAGGTAAATGATATCTGAACTTTGTAAAGGTGTTGATTGTATAACATAGCAATGACTAAGTTGTTAGGTGTGTATTGAGTTACAACAGTTAGGGCTATATGGGCTCTATAACTTTCTTAGGTAGTACCTACTTATGAAACCCAGCTCTATGTAGTTGCATTGGAAAAAAACCCAAACCACATTTGATCATGTCTTGATTGCCAATAAATTACATAGGGATAAATGCACTTCAGGTTCACAAGGAATTTTTAATTATGTACTGTCACAAATGGTGTATGGCAGTGTCTGCAGCACTTAGAAGCAGCTTCTAATGGTGTACAACTCCCAGTATGAGAAATCATCCTGCTGGTGCAATGCAAAGTGCTGGAGAATATGCAAACTCCTGCATGGCCACTGAATTACCAGCTGGTTTCTGGGGGTCAGGGGACATTCTGTTTCATCACCCCTCACTCCACAATCCCAGTGATCATCTGTAGCTTTCCAGACTATAGCCCCAGACACAGAGACCTGCAGATAACAGAGATATAGAGACTTATTTTGTAAGTTGACCTAAAACTGGTAGTTTGAATGGAATTGCTAATTTTTAAACTTAGCTAAACTTGAGGTGATAAGTATTTCACTTGCCAACAGGTGGCCCATGTAAAGGTAACAATTATTTGCCATCAAAGTGTTTGTATAACAAGCTTTGCATTTATTCCAAGAAAGGTGAAGTTACACTTTCAGGAGCAAACTGTGAAGTGAAAAATGAAGCTGTTTTACTCTGCCCTAATTTTCTTAATTATTTCAGATAATTCGCAGGAATAAAGCTAAAATGACTGACTGTTAAAGGGTAGCATTTGAGTCTGAGAGAAATGTGTATCAACAGCATTTTAAAGCAAGAAGCTATCCATGACAGACCTGGCTTCAAAGGAATTATGTTTACTAAAGTGTTGCCTGAGCATCAGCATCACTATGACTGCCCTCCACTTTCTTTATCTTCTCCTCTGCTCTCCATATTTTTAAGTTAAAATGTCTCAGAAGCATCAGCATGCAACACATAGAGCAAAAACACACGCAGGATCAGGCCCTACCACAGACCAAAGCTCAGAGGTCTGGTTTCCCAATCCCAAATGCATTTAGGAGATGAACCAGGCACAGTGGTGTTTGCCCTGGCTGGTGCAACACCAGATGCAGAGGCATCCCTGGGTAGGCCAGCACAATTCTGGGCAGCTCAGGAGCTTTTCTGAAAAAAAGTATGAGGTGCTGAGGTTACTTGGATTTAAATGGATTTTGTGAACCATACAAATCAGACTTTGGTGCCTAAAATTTGTGCTGATATTTTTGTGGACTTGGGCTTGCTGTACTGATGAAAGATCTTCCTATATGGTAACCAGTGCAATGGCCAGGTCATTCAAATGAAGGGTATATATCTGAGTCCTTGTGGGACAGAGGGAAACCTGTGTCTCACTGAATAAGACAACTACATAGAATAAATAAATCTCTCTGAAACTTTATCCTATTTTTTTCTGGTTTTAAATAACCCTGTCAAACACAGATACTGGGAGCATTTCTTATGGTGGTTTGCAGAGTGTCCTACAAGGGTCAGTGTATTTTGACAGTTCCATCAACAGACTGGTGATGAATGCAAATCATGACAAATAAATCAGTGAAAGAAAGACTGATGGAGTTGTAAAACACAATGAGAAGGAGCCAGCTGTGTAAGATTCAATAGATGGGATCTACTCAAAAGGCGGTGGGGATAGGGTTGAATGCAAGGTTGTGGCATTAAGGAGTAATAAACACAAGTCATGCCTGCTCCATGGGACATAACCACAGCAAGTGGTGCTTCTATAAAGGATTTGTGGTTAGAATTGAAAAAAACCCACCCAACTCCATGTGATTTGCCAGTGAGAAGGTGTGAAAAAACAGGCTTTGGCAATACAGAGACATGGGGAGAAGAACGAGGGATGATCTTCATCCCTGTGTATAGCAAAGGTGAAAAAGGCTGAAGTACTAGAGAACTGTCCAAACACCAACAAACAAGAATTTTAGGTGAAAAAATGACTAACTGTGAGCTCAGCCTGCAAGTTTCATTCAAAAGACAGAGTTGTGTCTTGAATAAATGACTTAAATATCACTACAAGGCATAAGCAGAGGTCGTGAAAGACTCTCTAGTCTGTCAGAGAAAGGCTTAACAAGTAATCCTGTCTGGAAGCAAAAGCCGGACAAATTCTCATGAGAAATACTGCACACTTGCTTGTAGATGGAGTGACTAGCAAACAAGCCATACAGGAAGTGGTGGGGTCTGCAGCTCTCTGATTTCCTTAAAGCCAAGGTCCTTGTGGAAGATACAATTTACTCAGATAAATGCTATAGGACCTAATGTGCAAATAACAATAAAATGTAATGGTCCATGTCATATACAATCACTTGTATTAAATTGTCTGCTGGACCTTTGCACCTTTAAAAGTCAATGAGCTAACTAGTCTCAGAGTCCCAAGGTGTCTTATTTAATTGTGCTCAGAAAGAAAGCCCTCTGTCTTGCAGTTTTGGTTATTAGCGTGGTCATTTCCTGTATGTCTGCATTTCCTGCTCTCTGCCTGTGTTCAAATGCAGAATGAGGTTTCTGAGATTTGCCTTCCTCTTGCTGGCTTGCAGTGCTGTGCTGTCCGCTTGGTCTAAAGCAAGCTGCCTCTCTTAAAGGAGTGATTCTCTTCAACTTTTGTCAAGTCCTGCTGTAATAAGGGAAGAGACAAACATGTCAGACATTGTAACACGAGCAGCAGGCAACTCAGAAGCTTATCAGATCACTCTTTGCACAAGAGAACAAGAATTGCCCCCCACCCCTGATGCTAAAGTGTATTTATTATTTCCTACTTGACAGTTATTGCAGAGGTCTAGAGGAGCAAGGGGTTGTTATCAAATGGAAACAGTGTTTGGTGCTTCTCATGCATTTGCCACCTTTCACCATGGAATATGGCACCTGGTGCTTGTGCTGTTCAGAAGTAAATGGATTAACTCATGAGTGACTGAGAGGGAAGAGAAGGCTCTGTAGGTGGGTACCACTGCTTCCTTCTCTCTCCCAAGTCTGTGTGATCGCCGTCCTACCATTTCAAAGAGGAGACGAGGCTCTCAAAGGTCTTGAGATTTTGAGGTACTTGGTGTCATCCATTCACGTGACTTTGGTGTCCTGTGACAGCAGCTTTTGATGCCTGGGAGGTGTGGGCAGGAGATCCTCAACCATTCCCTCAAAGAGGAGCTGTGCCTATGTCCAGGATGCACTATCCCTGCAGTATTACTCTTCAGGCTGGTGTGGCTTGTTCCTCTGTTCATCTGCAGTCTTAGTCCCAGTTTGAAAAACAAACTTGCAGAACAACTACAGGAAAATGAAAGAGAGTGGTGGAATTCTGATGGTAGCTAATAGTTTTTAACGAGTGTCCTCCTTCTTCATTTGCTCAGGTTTTATCACACTGTGAATGAGTTTGACGCCATGACCGCCGAGGATTCCGCTGCAAGGATGAGCAATGATTCCACTAATGCGGCCACCACAAAAGTCCCCGAAGGTGTTGCTGGTGCGCCCAACGAGGCAGCTTTGCTGGCCCTTATGGCCCGCACTGGATATAGTATGATCCAGGAGAACGGGCAACGCAAGTATGGAGGCCCTCCTCCCGGCTGGGAGGGCCTGCACCCTCCTCGTGGCTGCGAAGTCTTTGTGGGCAAAATCCCCCGTGATGTCTATGAAGATGAGCTTGTCCCCGTGTTCGAGTCTGTCGGCCGCATCTATGAAATGCGCTTGATGATGGACTTTGATGGGAAGAACCGCGGCTACGCCTTTGTGATGTACACACAGAAGCATGAGGCAAAGCGTGCCGTCAGGGAGCTGAACAACTATGAAATCCGCCCCGGCAGGCTGCTGGGTGTGTGCTGCAGTGTGGATAACTGCCGGCTCTTCATCGGAGGCATTCCCAAGATGAAGAAGAGAGAGGAGATCCTGGAAGAGATTGCCAAGGTGACAGAAGGCGTGCTGGATGTCATCGTGTATGCCAGCGCTGCAGACAAGATGAAGAACAGAGGCTTCGCCTTTGTGGAGTATGAGAGCCATCGAGCAGCAGCCATGGCCAGGAGGAAACTCATGCCAGGAAGGATCCAACTGTGGGGACATCAAATTGCTGTTGACTGGGCAGAACCAGAGATAGATGTGGATGAAGATGTCATGGAGACCGTTAAAATCCTATATGTGAGGAATTTAATGATTGAGACCACAGAGGACACCATTAAAAAGGTGTTTGGTCAGTTTAACCCTGGCTGTGTAGAGAGAGTGAAAAAAATACGTGATTACGCCTTTGTGCACTTTACAACCAGGGAAGATGCCATTCATGCCATGAACAACCTTAATGGTGTTGAACTAGAAGGCTCATGCCTGGAGGTTACTTTGGCCAAGCCAGTAGACAAGGAGCAATACACTCGCTACCAGAAAGCAGCAAAAGGAGGGGCTGCAGCAACCTCCGAAGTAACTCAGCAACCCAACTATGTTTACTCTTGTGATCCATACACACTAGCATACTATGGATATCCATACAATGCCTTGATCGGCCCCAACAGAGATTACTTTGTGAAAGGTTAGTAAGCACAATTAGGGGATGTGATGGGCAGGTTTGTTCCTAGGCTGATGCAAGAGGTCTGCCTCAGCCAAAGGACAGCTAGCGCCATGCAATTTTTTCCTAATACTCTTTTATAGGTCTTTTTGTCATATTTCTGTTTGGTCTTACTTTAGTCTATGACTACACAAAGTGTATTTATCCATAAATAATTGCTAATGTACAGGCTAGTATGAGAGAGGTATCAAATATATGGTAAAGAATGAGCTAACAGGCCAAGCATGGTATGGGAAAGAGAGGGATCTGGGTTTTATGACTGTTGTACTAAATCTGAGCAAGTCTAAGGAGTCCAGCTTCTGATGTCTTCTTTCAAAGAGCTGGATCCTATGACAGAGTGCTCTGGAGGCCTGGGTATGGTGACCTAGTTATCCAAAGGGAGGTTGGTTAGGGAAAGCCTTAGGAGCTCTCTAGGTGTCATTTACCCTCCGCATTAAAATGATAGTAATGCTGTCCTTCATAAAGTCATTTGAGAACTATGAGCAGAAGGAATCATGTGAGTGAAAAATAATTCTTTTATTATGTATACCTTAATTAGTTATCGGTTACAGTCATTAAAAATTAACCAAAAATCACTTATTCATAAAAAGACCCTAACAGCTATCACTGGTATTATAATTATAATTATCCTGTACTTACAGGAATTAGTTTCCTGAAATTTGATGTGTATTTCCATAGAAGAAGCAATTCAGCATGAATATATTCTTAAAGCACCCACATAAACCAAGAAGTATTTTTAACCCTAGTTGTTCAAGAATTTCAGCTTCTTCTCAATTTCCAGATTTGTGTTTGAAATAAACTATGACGGAGTTGAGTGACAGCCTAAATAATCAATTAGACCATTATAGAGTACATTAATACTGCAGTGTTTAAAGTACTGTCATAAAAGATGTGGAGTCACTAAGGTGAATAAAGGCAATATTTTTGGAAATGGGTTATATTCACCTTACTAATAAAATAGCAGAGAAAACAATTAGTAAACATTGTAACATTACAACATTAGTAAAAATATATGCAGTGGTGGGACAAAGTTGTTTAAAGGCCAGGTATGATGTTGTGCCATCTTGGCAGGGTCCCACTGCAGCCAGTTGAAAAGGTGGTTTCCTCTGGAGGACAGCTGAAAGCAAAAGCTGTTCCTAATGCACAGAAATCACCCTGAGGATCCCCTCTCTCTCTACTGACTGCACTAAACCTGTAACACTTGCCATGAAAGTTGCTTCAATATAAATAAGCAGTTGAAATATGCTCACAAACATCAAAAGCTAAGTAAGCATGGGCTTACTGGATGCTTCTTAGGCACTTTTGCTTTCCTAAGAAGGGTCACTAAGACTCAATCATGCTGACTTCAGCAGCCACATTTCTAAGCTCAAACCTCCAGATCTCAGCGTGGGGTCACTCGTGCTCCCCACGGGGCTGTCACTCTCCATTATTCACCATCTTCTGTGTTCTTATCATAAGCAGGCAGCATACGAGGCAGAGGGCGAGGTGCAGCTGGCAACAGAGCCCCGGGTCCCAGGGGTTCCTACCTGGGGGGATACTCCGCCGGCCGTGGAATCTACAGCAGGTACCATGAAGGCAAAGGAAAACAGCAAGAGAAAGGATATGAACTGGTTCCCAGCTTGGAGTTACCTGCAGTAAATCCAGTGGCCATTAAGCCTGGTGCAGGTTAGTATGTGTAAGAAGGGGAGGAAAGCAGGGCTGGTGGGCAAGCCCCCACTCCAAGCCCTGTCTCAAGCATGTGAGGGCCCCTCCAGGGCCAGTCTGTGACTGCGACTGTGGCAATGGAGGTGGCCCCAGGGTTGGGGCTCAGTGCTCCCTTGTGCTTGGTGCCTCCTGGCCCTGGCCAGGCTGTCTTCACACAAGAGGCATACAGTGGGACAGGGGACATGAATATCTGGGAATTCTTCAGGCCAAAGAAAAAAGGACCAAAGTAATGCGCACTTCTGTCCCCTTTTGCATTTCCTGAGGAGGAAGCAGACTTTGCTCTCCTTCTAGTCACGTACACTAGAACATGGTGACAAAGAGCAATCTTTCTCTCTTTTAATGTCTTCAACACTAATTTCACCCTGGGAGATTCCTATCCTAGATTTCCAGCCAGGCTGGAGCCCTCCCCTGTTTAGTTCATATTTCTCCACTGTTACGAGGCTGAGAAAAGGATCTGGGGCTTTCCCATAGCAGGAAAGTCCCTCGCTGAGGCAAGCTCCTCCATCTCCATCAGTGGCATGGGGAAGGAGCAACTCAGAGAGCCCTCGGGGTCCATCTTGCAGCAGTGCAGTGCCTACAGGAGTGCTCTCATCTCTGCCGGGCTGTGATGAGCCAGTCCAAGGGATGGGGCAGGAATTGCCCCCTTCTGCCACTTACTCGGCTGAGTACCCAGCCCTTGCCATTCCCAGGTGAACAAGATGAAATCTGAAGGTCAGCAATTCCTCAAGATCCTGTTTGGAAATATTTTTTTATTTGAAAAAGTAGCCTGAGGAAGAAGGTCCTTGAAGGTGATGGAGACAAGCCCTCTTGCAGAAGTCCTCATGTCTTGTCTCCGTTTCTCTTTCCAAGTAAGCTGTAACTGCAGGATCTAAGCATTGTTTAATAGTAGAGCCACAGTGGTTTCCTAAAACATGTTCCATTCATGTCAGTGAAAATTACAGCTTGCATCTAATGAAGGCTGTGAAGAGTTCTTCATAACAGCTGGGTAAGACAATGTCAGAAGAAGTCTAGAGACAAAAGAAGGCAATTAAGATTAGAGTTATTTCCAAAGAAGATCAGACTTCCTGAGAAAACTACCCACTTGCCACCAGAAAATATTACCACTATGCGTGTTTGCAAAGATACTTTAGGAATTCCTGGTATTACTAAAGGATGCTTGAAAAGTGAGCTTGGAAATGCATGCTTATTAGTGGTGTCTGTATTTCATTCGACTGCTGAACAAAAGCTTGAAGCTCAAGTCTTCTAAATGTTTCTATACTTGAAGCATGTTGAGATTCAGATTTTTTTATCAGACCTTCCCCTATCATATGGCTCCAGCACAGCCTCAGAGCACAGAAGTACCTGGTCTGTTTTCCCCAGTCAGATCAGCTGATCTAATAAGAGGTGCCACACGCAAGAATTACCTCTGTTATGAAGAGGGTATGACTTTGAAAGCACATTACCAGAACAGAGGAGTAGAAATGTACTGACTGCAAAGTTTCCTGCCTACTGTTTAGATCAACCTTAAAGCTCATTTCTCTGCAAATAGTTGGAATACTCCTGAGAGGTCACCCCAATACCCTAGATGCCTGCTACTGTTTTTCTGTCAGAAGTTATTGCAGAATGGGACATGTGAGCTCTTTTCCTTGGTGAGAAATTATCCAGGATATTTAAACCAGAGATAAATTGGTTTGACCTGACCAGGTGGACTTGGTGTAAAAGGAGAACTGGAAAACCTCATGAGCTGGGGGTCTCCACTTGAGGAAACAGTGGTAGTCCACTGGTGGAGGATGCATCTTTGCCTCAAAGATACCTGATCAGCTTCCTTGTTATAGTCTCCGGGATCAGAACAAGAGTACTGCTTTCTGTCACCTCCTTCCACCAGACATAACTGCGCACTTTAACATTGCAAGGTTTCATCGCACAGAAAGAAACCTGTGTACATATTAGGCTTCATTTCTGGCTTAGTGGCTGCACCTCCCCATACGTGCCAACATCACCTCTCAGTCCATCATCTATTATTTATCAATTACTTTGTTTTCCTTGTAAATAACCTTACTGCTAAAAAGCTCACAAGCTGAATGCTGAAGTGTGGAACATGAGGCAGTGATGGAAATCGTAGTGTCATAGAATGGTTTCTGTAGGAAGGAACCTTAAAGATCATTTAATCCAATGCCCCTGTCATGGGCAGAGATGTCTTAAACTAGATCAGGTTGCTCAAAGGGCCATCCGACCTGAGCTTGAACACTTCCAATAATGAGGCACCCAAAACTTTTCTTAACAACCAGTCCAGTGTCTCATCACCCTAATTATAGAGTATTCCTTTCTTATGTCCAACCATTTTTCAGCTTAAAACTGTTACTCCTTGTCCTATCACTACAGGCCTTACCAAAAAGCCTTTCTTATAGGTCCCCTTTAAGTACTGAAAAGTTCCAGTAGAGGTCTTTATCCCAGTGGCATCCTTTCTCCAGGCTGAAAAGCCTCAGCTCTCAGTCTGATGTAACAGCAGAGGTCTTTCATCTCTTTTAACATCCTCTGAACCTGCTCCAGCAGGTTCCCATCCTTCTTATATTGGGGGCCCCAGAACCGGGCACAGCATACCAGGTGGGGTCTCACCTGAGCAGAGCAGAGGGGCAGAATCACCACCCTCAACCTGCTGACCACACTGCGTTTGATACAGCCCAGAATACAGTTGGTTTTTCTGGGCTACAAGTGCACATTGCAGAGCCATGTGCAATTATTGTGATTATTTGGAATGTTCAGCAAAGAATGTTTCTTCCATCAGCAAGCCATGAAGCTCCATTTTGGACCATGTATAAACTCACTATCCTGAACACTATTATTCTGACCAGAGTGTTCTCCCTTTGTCTGAAAGACCATGGTTCTAATTATATCATGTTGTCCAATTTTGGCATGAGGGAGAATTTCCTAAAGAGAAGTTTCTTTTTTTTTAATGTCATTAAGTAGATTGATCCTGTAGCAGACAGATGGGATAAAACATATTTAGCCAAGCTAGTCCTGGGAAATGCTGGTAAACAAGCTGATACTTCACAGGGTTGGCCAAAGGATGGCATGTAAAGTGGACCAGCTGCTGCCTGTAACTTCTGCAGTACAAACCACAACTTTCTGTCTTGGAGCAGCTCTTCCAATGGCAGCTACATATTCCTTGATGTCAACAGCTGGAGCGGGGACCTCACTGGGACATTACACGCTCTTACCCCTTGTGCTCAGGCCACACTCTCAGCTGGTGGGAAGGACAGCAGTGGTCAGAAGGGGTTGTGTAAATCTGGGTCGCAGCTCCAAGTCCCCAGGAGGACTCTGGCCCTAGGACACTCATGGCAGGAGCAGGGGGGAAA
>VYZQ01045726.1:1227-24080 GCA_013400655.1 Mystacornis crossleyi | reverse complement strand
AAAACTATTTTCCAAAATAAACAATTCAGGAATATGTGATTGACTATTTGTAGACTTCTTCCTCAGCAATAGAAAAATAGATTCTGTAGAAGTGTTTTTATTCTATCTGTATAGCAAATACACACACTTGTAACCTTTAAGGCATTGATCTAAACCCAAGAACATGCAGATAGAACAGAGCTGTCCTTTACTTTGAATTAGTTGGACATGTCTGTAATTCTGGTGCTTTTTCCTATTTCAGACTATTTGCCTAAATATTCCTTTCTAACTCCTTATACTTTTCTTTTTCCCCCTAAGGTCTTAAACTTAGGAATTCAGCTATGCAATAAGCATGTGATCTTACTGGCATGCCAGGATAAATTCCCAGAGTGCTTGATTCCCCACAGTTGGTTGGAAGCAGCCACCAAATGCTGCTGCTGGACGGAATCGGCTGCGAGTCCTGTTAGAAATGAGCTCATCCCACAGAATGAGCTCTCCGTGGTGCCCCCTGACCTCGCTGGGAACAGTGTGCGTGCAGCCTGCAGAGCACTGATTTCATGGAATACATGTTTACCAGCTGTAGCTAGGATTCATTGCCCAATTCTGACAGCTGTGGAGTGGCATGTGCTGTCACTATGGCAAGGAGGCATTTACAGCTGGCACTGCCCTGCAGGGCTGATGCAGAGCCTGTAACACTTTGCAGTTGTTTGCAGCACGCTGTTTTCACAGAGAAATACTTATTTCTCCATTTCATTCAAGGTGTAAATGCTTCAGGTGCAGGGATAAATGTTACAAGGAGCCACAGAAGCCAAATACATCAACAGTGGCTATAAAAGCAAGTGAAGCTGTTAAGTGCTACCTACTGCTGGCACAGGAAAGCTTTTAGAGGGTGAGGTTTTTGGGAAGCAGCCCTGCAAAGGTGGTAACTGCCCCGGGTACCTCCCGGGGGCAAATTAAGGCAGGATGATGCTTTTATGTCTCAGGTTGTCCGGCCTGGTGTGATGGTTGATCAAAGATCCACTGTTCTGTGGGAAAATGGCATCCATAGCTAATGGAAAGCAGAGAGTGCTCTTGGCAATAAAGTAAATGAGACATCTAATTATCTAATTATTTCACAAATATATTCTTATACTGTGCACTGAAACAGAGATTCCTTGCACACTCTTCAGTTTGTATAAATTTTTGCTCTTTTTGTTTGAATTTTTAAATTGAAATTAATTCAGTCCAAATATTTCTAAGATGAAGGATGAAATAGGGATACTTAATGTATGTACCTAAGATGTCCTCAATATTTCTGCAAAATGCTTCGTTTTCCATACAGTTCTCTGTTTTTCATTGTGAATATAAGAAATATGGGGAGAAATGTTATCCTCTGCCTTTTGATGATGTGCAGAAGAATGTGTTTAATCCAGTCCGGTAACAGATGACTAACAGTTGACCAGAGAGGTTGTAGATTCCCATCCCTGGAAACATTCAAGGCCAGGCTGGACGGGGCTTGGAGCAACCTGGTCTAGTGGAAGGTTTCCTTGCCCATGACAGGGGGTTTGAACTAGATTACCTTCAAAGGTGCATTCCAACCCAAACTACTCTGTGATTCTGTGAAATAAAAAATATTTTAAATATGATCTGTGCAGTTACAGAAATGTCCAAAACTGACATGTCTTTTGAAGAATCACTGTATCAGTTTTGGATAATAAATATTAAGTATAATCAAAGTATGACACAGGAAGATTCTAGCTGTGCCTTTAAGTGCAAATCTCAACACATTTCTAATTTAGAACTTTTCATCTGTCCTACCACTGTATTGGTCAATGCAGCTATATCTGTTGTATCCTGGTGGAATAGGTTGGGAGGTTGGCACAGCTTTTTCTTGTATGAAAATACTCATCCACAGGAACAACAAAGATGTCAGATAATGCTGCATTCCACCAAGCCTGTAGGAAATGCAAATTCTTTGGTCCGCATAGGGGTTGCTCAGGAGTGGTTGTGGTGCTTTTAAAAGGCTTGGGCTAATATGCTAATTTGAAATGTGAGAGCATTTTGAATGAAGAGAGCAGAGGCACAGAAAATTATTACCAAAGCTATTACAATTTTTACCTCAAGCCAGGGTTAGTGATATTTTTCCAGGGTATATGTAAAGCGGCATCAGCTTATTTTTTCTTTAAATGGGCAGTATGAAAACATTTCTGTTTGCTTTGATCATGGTTAAGCTAAAGAGTTCTTGATTTCTTTGACCTCAATGATATTTTATCTATAGTCTNCGGGGGGGGGGGGGGGACCCTTTGTACGATATAACAGAGGGACGCGTTGTAAAAAATACGCAGGGACTCTCCAGAGAAGCAGCGAAGCTTCGTGCACAGCCACGCCGCAGCGCCGGGCGCGGAGGGCAGCTGCCCGGCGGATCACTGCGGCCCGGGGGCCCCGGTCAGGACGGGGATTGGGGTGGGGGAATCCCTCTGCGTACGTGCGGCGGCGCAGGTCCGCAATGAGCCCGGCGGGCGCGGCCGGGGAAGGCGGCGGAGGAGGCGGTGCCGCCCCGCCCGCTCTGCGGCCACAGGCACAGCCCCGGCGGCAGGTACGGGATCCGGCCCTGCGTCCCGCTACCCCCTTGATAGGCCGGTTTGGGGGTTTCGGGGGGATTTTGCTGGTTGTTATTTTTTTCCCTGTGGAGCTGGTGAGGTGCGGCTCGNCTCGTGCCTGCCCGCTCTCCCGTCACCTCGGTGCGGGGGGCTCTGAAGAGCCGGGGGTGCGGCGGCGGGGGCTCCGCTCCCCGTGCGGGGTCGGGGCCGGGGCCGTGCTGCGGGGCCACCTTCCCCGCGGGGCTCGGCCAGCGCTGTCCGCCCCGCGTCTCCTCCGAGGCCGCTCGCTGCCGCCCGCAGCACCGGGGCAGCGATGGGGGCCGGCGGCGTTTGCGGGCTAATTCCGGGCGAGGGAATTGCGGGACACGTGAGCGCGGCGGGGCCGCCCCCGCCCCGGGACCGCCCGGTGGGGCGGGCGCGGCAACAAAGGGCGGCGGGGACGGGCGGACGGGAGGGAGGGGAACGGAGGCCGGGTTGGCGGCGAACGCTGCTCGTGCGGGTCTCACCTCCCGCCCCGCTCTCTCCTGTCCCGCAGCCCCGGCGGCCAGGACCGCGCGGCAGCCGCGCCAGGGCCGGGCTGCGCCGCAAATGAAGTGCGAGAACTGCACCAAAAAGGTGAGTGCGGCGGCCGGGTCCTGCCCGCCCCCTCGGCTTCGGGGGGACACAGTCTCGGGGATGGGGGGATGCAGCCGGCGGAGACGGCCGCGGCCCGGGAGCCCCGGCAGCGGGAGCGGCGCTGGCCGCCGGCCCCAAGGTCACCGAGCTCCGCGTCCTCACCCGCGGCCCGGCCGGGACACGTCCCGGGAGAGCCCCGAGCGCGTTATCGCCGGGATGCGGCCGTGGCTGTGCCCTGACGACGCGGAGCGCACTCGGCTCCTCCTGTGCCTGCGCGGGGCAGCCCCTCAGGTTAACAAACTGCCCAGAACTCTCAAACCGATGAAGCAGGGGAGTTCCTGGGAAATTATTTCCATCGTAGCAATTGCACTTTGAACACCGGGTCTCACATGTGTTCCAAAACACCGTAAATTACTCTCTCAGTGGTTAATGACACGAACAGTTCTGCAGAAGTGCTTAGTGGTGAAACGGGCTTTGCATAATCCATATATTTTATGTTTTGTTTCAGGAATGCAGTAAAAACCAGAAAAATGATGATATACAAAGTACGTCTGTTGATGCACTGAGTTCAAATGATGGCTCTGAAGAGGTAATGTTCCTTCTAAAACCTGTATTAGACTCTATATTCTTTTGTTGTTGTGCGCCCCAAAGGAGGTTATAAGGAGACAACTTTCAACTACTAAATATAACGAACAACAAGCAGTTGAAAGCAATTATGAGCTCTTGCAGACATCCCACAATATGTGAATCAAAAATCTTGTGAAAAGGTGAAATGAAAGCCCTTACTACGCAAACACAAAACATAAATTCTGAGTTCTAAAAATTTTGAGTGCCAAAATTCTTATACCAAGTCTTCAGAACGGGGACAGAGCTTATAAGGAGGAAAGAGGAGTTTTGATAGTACAAGAGGACAAAATATCTAGTTATTGTTTATATTCAAGTATTCCTTCCTCTCAAGTGAGCTGCAAATAGTGTTGTAGTCAGGAGTGTGCAACTCTTGATCTCACAGTATATGTTCAGTGCAATTGTAGGCCTGTGCTCTGTTTGTTTTACCTCGTGGTACAAAGCCCAAGCTATCTTGCTGTTAGAGGGGCATCTGGTTAAAGAGCTTTGATAGTTCAAGAGAAAGTTTTCTCAGTTGCTTGGTGAGTTGATGGGGACTGTCAGTTCTGAAGTACAGTGCAAATTAAGTCACTAGCATATGGACTAGGGGCTAAATTTAGATCTTTGTTTACACTTAAACATTTTGCAGTTTCACAGTAATAGGAGGAGCAGAGCTATGGAGGGGATGGAACAAATTATTTTGATTACCTGTAAATAATCTTGGCTGTTATGCAAGTGTCATGGATTGTCCTGTTTTAAGCCAAATAGTGGTACTGTGTTTGCTCTTCAACAGGCTCATTTTAGAGATCTTGAAAATCGTTTGATCATTATTAAATACTTGTTTACTTCCTTTTTTTTTGCCACCAGAAAAATGAGTTTGATACGTTGGCTAATGCTAAAATACTCCTTAGCGACTGCCTAGCTTGTGACAGTTGCATGACATTGGAAGAAGGAGCCAGAGTTTTCCAGCAGAATCAGAAGGAGTTCTTTCGTATTCTCAACCTTAATAAGGTAAAGTGACCCCAACAATAACGCAGTTTTCTGTGAGGAGGAGGCAGTTACAGAATGACTAAGCAGCTTGGTTTCCCAAGGCAGATAACGTGAAGATTTGTCAGGATATGCTTTTTCCAAAGAGGAAGTGAAAACTTCAGGCAACACAAATGTTAAAGTACTTCAGATAATTTTGTACTAGAGTTGCAAGGTCAGAGCACTTAATGTAAACACCAGAGGAAAGTTACTGCACCTGCAGAAGGAAAATTTATTGGCAATGTCATGATTTCATTACTGTAATAACAAATTATTCTGTAGTTCAGTGTTTATGGATATTCATACCTTCATTACTAGGACTGTTCTGGGTGGTTTTGATGTATCCACATGATACAAACCTATATAGAGATGCTTTTGAAAATAGAATTCTTTTTAGTATATATTCATCCTGACTGCATGTTGTCCATATTCTTCGCAAAACTTGTAAGTGTTCTATTGCTGTCTTACTTTCTGCTGAGTTCTGTTTTATCTGAAAGTTAGTTGCTCTGTATAGTGCTCAGATCTTTAGAACCTGGTATTAAATTAATTAGTTCTACTCCAGACTTCTGTGCAAAAGCTACGAGAATTGGAAGTTTTTCTTGATCTGTACAAAAGTGTCATTAAGTGTCATAAATACAGATTCATAACGGAGTACTTACACTTTCTTGGAAGGAGTTTAACTCTCCATACAGAATGATGTTGTCATATATGAGAAAATTAGAAAAGAAAAGGGGAAAACAGTCTTTTGGGTCATGTGCGTCCTTTTAAGAGAGCCTGAAGCCTCCAACAGCAAGGCAGTCAGGTACCTTCATCACAACTCCAGGGGTCCAAACGAGGACAGTGAGCAAGGGGCAGTCATGAGCTCTGAGTCAGGAGCTCTCCTTGAAGGGTCATTGCACAGCACNAGAATTGGAAGTTTTTCTTGATCTGTACAAAAGTGTCATTAAGTGTCATAAATACAGATTCATAACGGAGTACTTACACTTTCTTGGAAGGAGTTTAACTCTCCATACAGAATGATGTTGTCATATATGAGAAAATTAGAAAAGAAAAGGGGAAAACAGTCTTTTGGGTCATGTGCGTCCTTTTAAGAGAGCCTGAAGCCTCCAACAGCAAGGCAGTCAGGTACCTTCATCACAACTCCAGGGGTCCAAACGAGGACAGTGAGCAAGGGGCAGTCAGGAGCTCTCCTTGAAGGGTCATTGCACAGCACATAGATCTGTACAGACTGTGGGCTCTGACCTTTGCAGGGTGAGACTTGTCCGTAGCACAGTCCTGGTTTGTCTTCCAAGGGTTCCACTGGTGTGGAAAATGTCCCAGCTAAAAGACAAGATTAATCTTCAGCTAAATGCCACAGCCATTAGAGCTGCACAGTTCCACATCACACACTGGGTATTTTCTTAGGGTTCTTCAGTGCCTACAAATGCTGATTTGTTGAGAGTCCCAACTTGCCGCTTCCCCTCAACAACTGCAGCGGTAAAGACACAGGACCCTTAACAAAAAAATCAGATGTGTAATTTGCTGGGTTGTATTTACAGCTTCAAATGCCCCTGCATCTGCAAACATTATTAATTAATGTTTAAACATCCAGCTCTTTTCATATTTGCTAGAATATTTCATCCTACTAGAACATCAGAGGTGCTGAGTGTCCCTTAACTTTCCTTATGCCATATGGAAACCAGCCACAGGGTTGTCTTAGGAGGGATGGATTTCCCTGAGTTATATAAAAGAAACATCTACAGATGATTGGAGATGAGCGCTGTCAGGGCCAGAGGAGCATCCTGTCCTGCTGCAGCCTGAGGGTTGTTTCACAGGGTTTTTAATGATCTGGCCTGCTGAAGCATAAGACTCTTAAGGAATAACTGCAGGAATGGGAAAGGAAGGGAAAGCAAGGAGCCTTACCCTGGTGTCATGACATATCTTTTTTTTCCTTTGTTTCATTTACCAGAAATGTGATACCTCAAAACACAAAGTGTTGGCAGTGTCTCTATGCCCTCAGTCATTGCCTTATTTTGCTGTTAAATTCAATCTCTCTGTGAATGAAGCAGCCAAGAGACTCTGTGGTTTCCTCAAAAGTCTTGGTAAGTTTGGGTTTGTTATGGTGGTGAAGCAGAAAGGGAGGGACAGTTTTGGTTGTTTTTGCTTACTCAGCAGCCTTCCAGTAACTGAAGGGGCTGCAAGAGAGCTGGAGAGGGCTTTTGACAAGAGCATGGAGTGAAACAGGGCAGAGTTAGATTAGGTATTAGGAAGATGTGAGGGTGGGGAGGCCCTGGCACAGGGTGCCCAGAGAAGCTGTGGCTGCCCCATCCCTGGAAGTGTCCAAGGCCAGGTTGGATGGGGTTGGAGTTACGTGGGATAGTGGAAGGTGTCCCTGCCCATGGCAGGGGACGGAACTGGATGAGCTTCAAGGTTCCTCCCAACCAAAACCATTCGGGGATTCCATTCCATGGTATTTTGTTATGCACTCCTAAAGGGCCCATTGCATAACCTCGATCAGGGTTTGAACTCCACGCTCTGTGAAGTTACAGCTGGGCACCAGTGCCAATACAGCAGTGTGAGAAATGGACTGGAGACATTCCCTGCTCACAGTAAAGGTCACAGAACAGAAGGACATTGTAGAGCTGGCTCCAAAACCTTCACTACCAAGAAATCAGGGAGGGCTTAGTCACAAGCTTCCCATTATTTTATAACTTGAAGGAGAAGGTAATTCTTACTCCAAGTTCCTTCCACTCCTTTTGACACATTGTATCTCTAGAAAATTCTCAGTCCTGTTTTTTTTCCTGTAATTTGAAATTACATGCAGGAGCTGTTGTATCTGCGTATTTTATGTTAAAGCTGTATTTTCTTTGCTCATTATATACAAAGTTTTAAATAAAAAGCAAAAGCCACTTTGCTTATAAGCTTGGGATTTTTTAATCTTGAAGGAAGACACAGGACAGTAATAAACCTATAAATTGTTTCCTCCCATATGTATCTATATCTAACCATTTTTCATATTGTTTCTGGTGCGTCTCTGTACCCAGTGCGTATTCTTCATCTCAAAGCATTCCTAAGTTCTAGTGGGCCCCAGTTTTCCTAGAATGCATTCATTATCTACACTCACTTCTGTGGGGATGTGCTTAGTGTTACGTAGGCTTATAGAGAGTGTGTTGCTGAATGAGCAGCCAGAAGGTCTCTGCTGTGTTGGTGATATGCTCCTGTACCTCTGCAGAGAACTTGAGGAGTGGAAGAGAGGCCTCTCAGCTGGATGTATTTTTTTTGTGACTTCAGCATGTCTTGAAGAGAGCACTGCTTTACAAGAGTCACTGCATGTAAACCAGTAGTCGTGACATCCTGTTCAGTTAAACTAAAGTGATAGATGCTGCGTGGCAGAGGGCTCAGGAGGAAGCAGGGAAGTGTTTGCAGTGCTGCTTGCAGCATTAGTCACTTGGTGGTCCTTTCAAACTCAGGATGTATAAGATGTTTTTCCAGTGTATGGCTTTTATTTATGACTCTACTATTCGTGAAAATTTGCAGAGGGGAAGGAATATACCCACTGATCCTTCAGGAGTTTTCATGGGCCTGGAGCTTTGAAAGGGGTTGGTGAAGTGGAAAACATTCTGGTAATTCCCTGTTCCCTTCTGCTTGCTTCCCTAGGGGTGCATTATGTATTTGACACCACTATAGCTGCAGATTTCAGTATCCTGGAGAGCCAGAGGGAATTTGTGCAGCGGTACCAACGGAGGAACCAGGAGGAACATGCCTTACCAATGTTTGCCTCTGCTTGCCCTGGTGAGAACTGATTTATCCATCCTTCCTGCCCTTCAAACTGGTCTCATTTGAACTACCAAGGAGCTGAGGAAAAGGTGGCTTCCTTTGGGAGCTTGACGTAATTTAGAGCATTTTTGTTTTGTTTTTGAGGGACACCAAGCACACAGTATTTCCTCCCAGTATTACTGGTCATCAGTGATACGCATTTCAGTGCTTGGAATTGGGAATCAGAACTGGAATGGAGGAGTTTAGTGGGTGCTGCTTGTGTGTTCAGATCACAAAGTTTAACAGGACATTCCTCATTAAAAAGAATCCTAAAGGAACTTTGATATAATTAAACCACAACCTCCATTATCTTAAGCAAAGTGTAGAACTTGCCACTTAAGGCTAGGGGAAAGTAGCAAGTGACATTCCTTGTGATGACTGTGAGATGGTTACGTCTGACACTTGGAAAGTAATTCTCACATGAAATGTCACAGACTTGACTCGCTCAATGTCTCACTTCTGAGAATCTTGCACCTGAGAACCTGTTCTGAGCAGAACCTGCTCTTGTAACAACTGAAAAGATGCAGAATATGCAGTCACTGCTTACTTTTTCCATTTGTTAGCACAACACCATTTCAATTCATGTAAAACGTCACACTCCTAAAAAAGAAGTATCAAAAAGGAGGTAGAAGTAACTTCTTTGGCCAACACCCCCCTCAACTCCACCCTAAAGTTCTTAGCTTTTCAAAAGGCTGATAGAAATACCAAAATATTTCTTGCTAGCTTTGAAATAACTCAAGCAGATTGCATTCATGAAGGAAACGTTAGTGATAATGAGTTGCAGTTGGTGACCCCCAGAATCTGCTGTTGTCACTGATTTAAATACTGCTGTTTGAATCATACTTGTATTTTTGTTTGTTCTATGTATTTTGTAGTGGAAGTGTCTGGGTTATGCTTTAAGTACTACATATACCTATTAAAAAGATAAGTCTCTTTTTTTCTGTTACTGTTATCTTAGTGTAACCTCTTATCTTCGGGAGCAGACTTAGTATATGTTGCTCTTTTTCATGTAAAACCTGTGCTGTTGAAACACCCCCCTGTTACTTAGCTTTGTTGCCTGATAGGTGCTTTAGGCAAAATGCAAAACCTGAGGATTTCTCTTAGAACTTCTGAGATAATTTTAATTTTCTTCATCTAGAAACAGAGCCCAGATTATCTGCTGCTCTCAGTGGAAATACTTCAAAATAGTGGAGCACTTACCTTGTCCTTGTCTGGTCTGCACAAGATAGTTTCTGGTCTCAGTGCTGGTTTTGGTGTCAGCTCTCTGTTGTGATAGAGATGGTAACAGAAGCGTGGTTGCTTTCAATTTCTGGGAAACTAACCCAGAATATCACTGGAAACCCATTTTAAAAACATGATTTGCTTCTTTGTCAGCAATTAGAGAAAGCAAGAATCCTGATTAGTCATCTTTAAAGTGAGGTTGTTCACTCTGTTTCCTTATTTGTCTGAGTGCATTTTCTGTTCCTTCTTCTCCTTCCTCTTCACCCAGATTACATAAATTTGTCCCAGAGATGTTGTTTACTGGGTGTGTTTATCACAAAATGGTTTTTATAGCTCTGTAGATGCAAGGTCAATGTGAACTCAGGTAAAAATATTTTACTCTATTTTATCTTGATGTGTGACTTTGCACAGACCTATCGCCCTCTGCAGCAGTCTGGGGTGTAACATCTACCATGAGCAAAGAGCAGATAGGATAGTCCAGAACTTGAGAAAAGGTGTTCTAATGTCTTAATTGTTCACCTCCTTCTGCTCTCTGGGGAGAAAGGGAGCTCATGTTTGGTTTGTTTCCTGCTGAAAGAACAGTCGTGTGACTACTGATAGTATATGGAATATCTCAGAGTAATCAGTTCCCTTCCGTAATGTACCAAGCTGGTGAGCAATGTGAAGCACTTGCTCTGGAAAATCCAGTGTTTTCCAGGAATGGGATTTTACAGTAGCAAAAGTTTTCTTAGTTATTTTGCACTTCCTACGGATATATAGATGTATCTTCATGATCTTCTTACAATAAACCACCAAAAATAACATGTTCTGAGCTACATCTGCAAGAATTTATACAGTGAGTTGTAATGCTTTCTTGCTCTTTGATGCCAACACAAGCCAGCAAATGGCCAAGAATCCAAATTAATTTATGAAGGGTGTAGGTCTGGATGAGTGCAGGTCTACCCTCATATAAGAATGGGGTATCTGAGGTTTTCCCTAATTGTGGCTCTGGAATTCAGCCCCGTGATGAGTAGGCAGAAACAGCAGTGTGTGTGTGGAGTGCAGATAAATGCTCACTCACCAAGGCTGCCTGTACAATTAACCAGTGACTAATGAGACTAATGATCTTTGGGAGCTGCTACTATGAGACGCTTGTTCCATCCACTGCAACGACAGAAACAATTTAAGGAATTGCTTCAGACAATACCTTGTCAGAAGTCTCTCGGGATTTCGTGAAATCTCCTTATAGTTCATGGCTACAATATCAAAAGCATTGCAATTATAAGAACCAGACTCATAGCAGGAGTGCTGGGGTGATTAATGTTTGAAGCAGTTTTTGTTCTGTTTAGACAGCACTTGAGACTAAAGCCATTTAAGCAATAGGATGTACTTATTATGCAGAATATGCTAATACAGCTTTTTACCAAGCACCAATAAATTCAGCGCTTTTTGCAGGTAATGTCTTGAAGTCCCAGTTGAAGGTGGACATTAGGCAAGCTTCCAATTCAGAGTGTTGCAGCTCAGTACAGTCCTGATGAGTAAATCCATGGTCCTTGGCTTTTCCTACAGCAGAAATGAATGCTTGTTGAAGATGATGCATACCTTGGAAATTTTTCATGGAAACCAGCTTGACGTCTGTATATTAACAAGAATTGGGAATATTTAAACAGCTGGAGGATCCTTGGGTTTTCCTAATACTTAGCACATTCTCATTTTCATCAGTAAAATTTTATTACCCTGGGAAAACTCTTTCTCTGCCATAGAGAGACAAACCATCTGAACACTACTTCCATCCCAGTTTTGTGCTGCTGTTGGCCTTTGTGGCATTGTTCTGACTTGAACAGTACCAGGTGCTTTTACCTAAGTGGTAATTTCAAGCTTAAAAATTAAGCTACAGGTTTTCCCCTTCCTGGGCAGCATGTGCTGCACAGCAGTTTCTCTCTTTTATGTAATCACTAATTTCCTTGAAGACAAAGCACGATTTCTTCCCACTATTTCTTAGCACCAAAAGGAACACACCTGCCTCGAAGGCTGGGCCTAACTGTCCTGCACAATGTTGGTGTCATGTAGATGAAAAAAAGCTCCAAACACTTGCTGTGAAAGATCCTGGGCTTTTCAGTAAGAGCTACAGAGCCTAAGAAAGAATTGCCCACCCTAAATACCTTGATTTGCTCATTTGCCAGTGGGGAATAATAGAGCAGCTCGTGATGTTGGGGGTGCTGTGGATATCCATAGCTTGCTCTAGCTGGCCTGCTGAAGGGGTCTGGTGAAAGGGAGGGGGATTCTTGAGTAACTAAGGACAGTGTTGCATATAGAGGGATTTCAGCTGGTTCTCTGTGTGTGGGTGAGTGTGGGGGTGTTGCTGAAGGTGTGGCTACTCTAACAATAGTAAAAGAAGCCATTTTTTTCCTGGGATTAATCCATGTGCATCTTGTGATAATGCTTTCATGTGACTCTTCTGTTCTAGGGGAGGCAAGCTGGGTGCATGGATATAAAATCTCAGGAAATAGCAGGTTACAGTTAAGCAGCCAAACAGTGCAGTTGTTGTAGTATCTGCTGATCCAAGGGCTGAGGTCTAGAAGGTCAAATTTCCCTGTTAGCTGGGGTCTTGTTCTTTCTGCTTTGTTAAATCTGTGCATGAGGAAGGGGGGAACAGGTCATGAAATCCACAGTGGCCTTTGCTCTAGAATTAATGACACAGTGAATTATTGATTATTCATTATTAACAGAGCTGTAACAGTACCCCAGGTGGGGCTTCCAGCCTACACAGAAATGTCCTACCTATTGTGAAGGTGTCATCATTTTTAGGAGCTGCTGTGTGACTGCTTCCCCTTGCTGTGCTTATGGGCCACTTCTCTCTACCTGTAATTTTTTGTGGTTCCAGGTTGGATCCGATACGCCGAAAGGGTACTCACCAACCTGGTGACCTCTCACATTTGCACTGCAAAGTCTCCGCAGCAGATCATGGGCTCCCTAGTGAAGGGCTACTTTGCCAGGCAGCAGGTGAGTAATTCTGATTTATTTTTACCGTTATATTCTTCTAAATAGAAAAGATGGGCTTTAATACTGAGATACAGATCCTAGTGCATTATAGTCATCCCTTACTTGAAGAAGAAATGGTGCTCTGCTGCTGTACGAGTGCCCATGATGAGAAGAGTGTACGAAGAACATCATTTCATACAGTGCAGTGTGAGCTGGCAGCAATCCTTGCACCCCCAGTGCAATGTGGATTTAGATATTTACGGGTAAAGTTAAATCCATAGCAGTTAAAGGTTTTTTTTGTGAAATGCTGCCTATGTAGTTCTGTAGCACGGCCAAAAGAGGAGTGGAGGAGAATAATGTGGAAATCGCCCTGTTATCTGGGATCAATAAAACCATTGTATCCTAGGAACTAACCTTTTTATCTTCTCAATTTTGTATGTTGAAAAAATTGCTGTTCTTTACATATCATACTTAAATGGAACTGCAGCCACATTCTGTAGGGAAGGGTTGCTGTCTGCACGTGGACAGACAAATTCTGAAGGGCTTGCTGTGAGTGAAAGTGAATGAGTGACAGCCAGAAACCAGTACTCTGAACTCCTAACTTGTATTTGCTTTCTAAGGCAATCAAAAAGCTGCAGAAAACGTTGTCTGAGGGAATAAGGTCCAGCCAGAAGACAGACTTTGGAAGCAAATTTGTTGCTGATGCTTTGTGACTTCTGGCAAATCATTATCTGTGTGCAGCATTCTTTAAATTTAATGGGTAGGGACTTGTTCCTGATATTGCCTGCATGAGGTCTATGTCACTATTTTTGTCCTTGTCATCCTTGAAGCTGTCTTTTGCTCTTCACTGAGTTCACATGTGCTCCCTTCTGTGTTCCACAGAACTTGTCTCCTGATAAAATTTTCCATGTAGTTGTGGCACCTTGTTACGACAAAAAGCTGGAAGCCTTGAGGGAAGATTTCTACACTGCCTTGTATAATTCACCAGAAGTTGATTGTGTCCTGACATCAGGTTAACCTTTTTAAACTTAGCATCTATAAATACATAAATGAATCACCGTTTTCAGAATAGCCTTTATGCCAGTGTTTGCTTTTTTCCAAGTCTGCTTTAGTCATAAGGTTGGCTTTTTTCTGCTTTAAAAATTAGTACATATTTTTGTGCTCCTGGTAGTAAAGGTACTGCACAGGGAAGGCTGAGTGACACATACTTCTCTTCTAAGCTGCTCTTCATCTGAAAAATCAGGTATTTTGTCAACCTCTTGAGGAAGGTAAAAGTTACGCAAATCCATATTTTAAATTATTGTCTGATTTGTCTATGGTCATTATTTTATCTCCACTGGAATTTTTCCTAATTCATGGCACCAGTTGCCTTTCAGTGAGGAGCTTGTCTTTAGCCTTAGTGTCCAAGCTACACATCCTGCAGTGTAGTTTGGATATTTCCAAACTTGGCCTAACAGAAAGGCCGAGGATTTAAGCAGAGTTTGGGCAAGCCGAAGGCCCCTTTTCATTGGGGCTGGAAGTGTCAGGCTTCTCAGTTACTGGAGGGAAGTGACAGTAGGAAGAGCTGGAGCACGTGACTCGGAGCACATGCAGGTGTTGGGATGTTGATGTCTGAAACAGAGGCACAGTGTGTGTTGTGCTTTGTGTTGAAAGTAAAATGTCGTGTGTTTTCCTACAGGTGAAATTGTCCAAATAATGGAACAGAAAAATGTGTCTATGAAAGATGTGACTGAAGTAGCTGTAGATAGCTTGTGAGTAGTTCTGTTGTGGATTGCTTCCTTACTTTGATGACAAATGATGTTGGAGCATGTTCAACATAAATGTAAAACTGCTTAGAAGAATGGGGTTTTTTGCGAAAAAATCCTGCATCAAAGCATGCGTATACCACAGCTTTACCCTTTATATAGTGGCAAAACGCACAAAAATATTCTCTTAGATGTTCATTGCTATATATAAAAGTAATATGAAACAGATAATATAAACCTGCATGTACTATCTAAATACAAAGTAGATAATTTGAGGTAATGACCCTTATACAGTAACTCCTTTAAAATTTATGTCTCGAAGATTTTTGTAGCTCCTGATTTATATTTTAATGCAGTAATAATAGATTTGACTGTATCAAGTTCAGGCTTTGCTAGTAAGTGTGACTGTCTGGGGGTGTTGACCCTGTTGAGAGCTCTCTTGTGCTCCTTGTGTAGAACCCAACAGTCTGACCTGCCCCATCCAGCTGCCTCCCATGAAGCTGCTGGGACACAGTCCTGGGGCTGACCATCTGCTCTGGGCTCCCCTCTCTTTCACAGCAGCATCCTGACAGTAAATTTCCATTTCCCCAGTATGTTCATGTAAATTGCTAGAAGCAGCACCCTTTCAGGAAGTGGTAATTAATTGGTTTTTATACTGAGGACAGCAGTCAGTTTTTCAAGATTAGATAAAACTGATCTGTGCTTTAGATGAGAAGCACACAAAGCACTGGAGAGGTTTTGTTTCCATCCCTTATGCCTGGCTCAGGGAGCAGTGTGTGTGGTGTTAAATTCTCAGATTTAGTTACAGAGGCTGCTCCCCCTGATCTTTGTTCAACTGTGACAGATGTTCCTTGGTATCTTTCCAAAGGGGTGGTAGTGGAGCAATAAACGTGCTGTCTTGCACAAAACAGAAAGCTCTGGAAGTTTTGAAAAATCCTTTTCAGTTCCAGCTAGCATCCTGCTTGGACCTAGAGTGGAGAAATTTGAGTGGGTCAGTGGGAACATGTTCAGAGCTGTGTTTGTAGTGCAGCTCCTATGATTGCTTCTACCTGAGATTGTCACACAGAATTAGAATGAAGAAAGTTCTTGCAGGCATAATCACATAGAAACAGTCATTTAATTCTGTATCAGAATCACATAGAGACAGTCTTTTAATTCTGTATCAGCCTGTCCAATGAAATGACAAGCTGTTTTTCAGAATGTACCTGGTTTATTAGCTCAATATTTAGAGTCAGAGCATATCCTGAGCTGGAAGGGCCCCACAGGGATCACCACAGTCCAGCCCCTGGCCCTGCACAGACACCCCAACAACCCCATCCCGAGTGTCCCTGGGAGCGCTGTCCAAACGCTCCTGGAGCTCTGGCAGCCTCGGGGCCGTGCCCATTCCCTGGGGAGCCTGGGCAGTGCCCAGCACCCTCTGGGGTAGACCCTTTCCCTGATCTCCATCCCAAAACCCCTGGCACTGCTCCAGCCGTTCCTTGGATTCTGTCACTGTTACAGAGAGCAGAGATCGGAGCTGCCCCTCAGGAGGAAGCTGCAGATCCTGGTGAGGTCTGACCTCAGTCTCCTCCAGGCTGAACAAGCCGAGTGCCCTCAATTTATGTCAGAAAATAATGTTAATTTTTGAAAGGACTAATCTGCTAATACTGGTTCAGCTGTGAGACCTAATGACATAAATTTTTGCTCTTCTGGGGTCTTAAAAGTAGATCTTGCAGAGAAATTTAAATAACTTGAAGTCATCCTCTTAAAACAAGTCCCAGCACAGCAGCCATTTGTGATAAAGTGCTTGGTATTAAAAAAGTTGTATGAATAAAGTAACTTGGGGAGAGGTGAACTTCCAGGAGATGCCCTTGGGATATGATCTCCCATTTTCTCTCCTGAACCATAGTGTAGCACTTATTTTCAGGGTACACTGTTCTAACCTGGTTGCAACCGTACTGATTTGGTGTTATTTTATAGGCACAGTGTTCCAGACTCTGACAAAAGAGTTCCTAAAGCAGGAGAATTGTCAGCACAGACTTGTAACTTCTGAAGTACTTCTGTATTCTCACAAGCAAAAAAAGATAATTTATTTAAATAATTTTATTTAAATAATTTTTCCCCAAAATGGCTCTTGAGCAGTAAATGGCTGTTAACAAAATCTTCAAGTTGTGCTGAAGGTGCAGTCTTATAAATGACTGTAGCTTGATATTTCTGAACATGGAAAGCCTTGCATCTTTTTTTTTTTTTTCCATCACCTCACTGCTGTCCTGAATAATTTACATTTTTCAAGCTGTAATAAATAAAAATGTTAGTATGTTCTCACTTAGTGCTACAAAACACTTTTTGGTGGGGGAGACAGAGAAGGGGAGAAACACAGTACTTCACTGAAGTGAAAGAATGAAATTTTGATCTTCCTTTCTGTTGTTTCCTGAGGTTTGATGACCTAAAGGAGGGAGATGTAGTAAGGCACGATGGGAAGAGATCTGATGGTTACCTGGAGCACATTTTTAAACATGCAGCAAAGGAGCTTTTTGGCATGGATGTCAAGGAGATAACCTACAAAGCATTAAAGTAAGTTACAGTTTTGTATCCTTGTTATGTAGAATGAGTGAGCTAGAACAGAACAGGGAATTTTCAGTTGGAAGGGACCCACAGCGATCACTTGGTCCAACTTCCTGAGCACTTTGGGCTGACCAAAAGTTAAAGCATGTTATTAAGGGCTTTGTCCGAATGTCCCTTAGACACTGAGAGCCTTGGGGCATTGGCCACCTACCTGGGAGGCCTGTTCCAGGGTGTGAGCACTCTCTTGGCAAGGAACTAGTTCCTGAAGCCCAGAACTTCCCTGCTTTGACTGGTGCTGCAGTGAAAGCAGTTCCTGCTAACCTGGCTCTTTAGCTGATAGGCTCTAAACCTGCAGGATCTCACTGTAAAGCAGCTCCTGCTTGTACTCATTTTATTAAAAACTTCCCTGCACTTCCAGCCCAGCTTCTGCTTAACTCCATTTAGAAAGTGGAAGAGTTGACCTTGATCTCACTGTTACACTTGTTCTGTTCCCTTTAGAGCATTGAATACAAACTGACACGGTTGGATTGTTCCTCTGGGAATGCTGCGGGTTAAAATGTTCTCTGTGTATTTTGACAGGAACAAGGACTTTCAAGAAGTTACCCTTGAAAAGGATGGGGAGACAGTGCTGCGTTTTGCAGCAGCTTATGGCTTTAGAAACATCCAAAACATGGTCCTGAAGTTGAAAAAAGGAAAGTTTTTATACCATTTTGTAGAAGTCCTTGCCTGCCCAGGAGGTAAGAATAATTGTGGATCCGCAGTTGTTCTGCACATGTATCTTGAACCTCAAAGGAAAGTTGCCTTACAGGCAGGCACTTTATTTCATTCCCTTTTAATTCTCTTCTTAATAATCTAAAATCTCACTATTTAATGAAGGGTCTAAAACACCAATTACACGTGCAGGGTTGGCTCAAAAAATGATTGAGTTTTCTAAAATGAGCCACGATGTTATTTGTTCTCTTCTGACCTATAAATAAGTGCCAGCACTGTGCTGCCAAACCTCGGAGGAAATACTCTGAAATGGTGGTTGTCAAGGGCAAGAAAAGACAAGGAACATAATTAGGATCCTAAAACCATGGAGAATGCAGAGAAAGATTGTTGATATGGAAACCTCATTTCCATTAAGATGATGTTGATATCAGAGTCACTTGAGGTAAATACAGATTCTTAGAGCGTGGGGGGAAGTTAAAGAGAAAACTTCCTTTAGAGAAGTGTGAAAAAAGAATTCTGAGTTAACAAAGACTTTCTTTTCATATCAAATCTCCATCACCTTGCATCTTTTTTCTTTATTTTTTTTCCTAAGGGTGCTTAAACGGAAAGGGCCAGGCCCAGACTGAGGATGGCAAACCAGACAGAGCCCTGCTCGCGCAGATGGAAGAGGTGTACACTGCGATTCCCGTCAGGCTGCCAGAAACCAACCAGCACATACAGAAGATGTACCAGCACTGGCTGGAGGGCATGGACTCCAAGAAGGTCCAGGACACTTTGCACACCACATACAGTGCAGTAAATCAAAGCACGAGCAGTTTGGATATCAAATGGTAACGACTCAAGGTGCAGAGCTGTGCTGAGGTCCCAGGGCAGCACTGGAACCCTCTATGCAATCGTGGCCGCTGGGCACCGGCGAGGCTGCGAGTGAGGCTCTGCCCAGCTCGGGATTGTTCTTGGGAAGAGCCATTGCTTTGCAAAACCAGAGAAGTCTCCAAAAGCCCTGGTTCCTGCCACTGTCATTTAACTTTTACTGTTTGTCGTTTTCCTGCATACAATGGATTTCTTCATTCAAAATCCTGATCTTGCAAGGTACATAAGCCCTTTCTGCCAGGGACAGGGAGTGTAATTCCTGATGAAGTTACTCCCTGAAGTGAAGGGTTCACTGCACGAAATGGGCTCCTCCAAGAGGGTGAGATGGTTTTACTCCTAGGTCTGCAATCCCTGTCCTCACAGGAAAACAGTCAACAGGAATTTCAGTATTGATGCAGTTGGTGTGAAGTAACTTGGGATTTACTTGCCTTGTTAAGGAAAAGGCCCTTTTAAAAGACAAGTGAGTATATGGAGAGATGTAATGAATTTCTATAAGCCTTGTATCCATAATTCAGCAAAAAATACTCAGTTCCAAACTAGCCACGTTTCTTACTGATGTAAGGTCACAGAATGCTTCATAGAAACTGAATCTGGGAAGCTAATGCTAAATGGTTCATTTAAAATAGTTCCAAATAGGTTGATTGGTACAAAAAGAGAACTTTTCCTTGTAAGTTTTCTGCCAGGCTTGCAGCCGGGAGCAGTGGTGCTGCTTGCTTTGGCTTCTCTCTGAGAGTGAAACATGCCCAGATTGTTCTTTCATTTGTCTCTGTGTTGAAAGACTTCTGCAAAAAATAACTTCCTGGGGTGCCCCTGTGAAAAGATACTGAGCAATGCTTGTGAGCGCATCAGAGTTACGATATGTCAGCATCATGAATTTTGATGCACTTATTTTTATAAATATGCTATAAAGGTTCATTTAACAGATGTTGTGAAGTGGTACCGCCATGCAGATTGTCTGCAGCTTCCCCAGTTGTCAGAGAGGTATTCAAGAATGTGATGGACAAAAGAAATTAGACTCCTGCCACACTTCTTCAGATTTTCCTGGTAGCATCAGATCTGTTCACGATTAATGGCTGTCTGAAGCTAGCAAAGGTCTAGCTTTCCTTATGCAGCCTGAGAGTGTGGATGGGTTTTTTCAACCATTTAATGCAGTTTGAATCAATCTTCTTGCAAATTTCTTTAATACTACAGCTGCTTGTGTGAGAAATCCTGCAAGAACCTGTGTGTGTTTGAAATGCGCATTTAACCTGGACACAGTGGAATGGGATACAGCATCAGGGAAGGCGGGGCAAACCTGGCATTGGCTAGACCAGGGAGGCAGAAAAGGAGAGAGACAATGAAGTGTCACCCTGCTGACAAGAAACAGCTCTCTTAATGGGGAGCTGTTAATAATTGCAGCTTTCCATTGGACCTCCTCCTGAATAACAAACCGTTGCACTTGGAGGGAGGTTTTCTTTGAAGCGCAAACGAATTTGATTACTGCACTACCTGAATGCCCACAATGAGATTATGCCCATGAATGATATAAATTAGCCTTTGCAAGTTGTTCCTTGTGATAAGAACATGATACTTAACGTGGTGCAATATCAGAACACCGACAGAAATCTACCTCTGTACGAGAAGGGAGTCCAGGAGTCGTGGGAAGAGCCGTGTGTAGCTGGAACTGTTATAGATGTCTGCTAGAGAAAGATGGGGGTGTTGTGTGACATTTCAGAACAGATTACTTTCAGAAGCAACATACACCTCCTGCGGTCTGATTTTCTTTATCTGCCATGATTTCCTCCAAAAACTCCACCAGAATTCTAATGTAACAAAGTGGTTCTGTTCTGTTTGTATAGGCCTGTTTCTCTGTATATATGGTTTGTAGCTGGATGCATGTTTAAATTATATCGCTGCTGCTCTTTGTACAGTGTGCTTATTTTTTTATGTGCATATACTGAGTGAAATGGTACAAAACCAGTTTGCTTTTCTGAGGAGATCTTCAGTAAACTACACAAGAGCTGCCTTGCTGTTCTGAAAGCAGAGCCCTGAACTGTTTGTACAACGTGATGGATCCTCCCCAGGGCTGGCTGGCACCTTGGCCAGTGTTCGCCTGCTGCACTGAAGGGCCTCACTCCCTGTGCTGCTGCGGGACCCCAGGCATGGGCTGGGCAGTGGGTGAAATAAATCTGCTCTGCTCCGGCTGCAAGGGAAATCAGTGGCTCCGTGTCTAATATAACCTGTTTCAGTTGGATCCACCATTTCTTCCATCTGCTCAAGTGTTTAACCTGTTGAGGTAGTTGCAGTGCAAAGAGCTGTTGATCACTTGTCTGCTGCTGAATTCTTTTTTAAAGATGAGGAAGGCATCTAACTGAGCTTGTAGTGGCTACACAGAATGTATTATCATTAGTGACCTAAGTAACTGAGACTTGTCTTTCCTTTTTTTTGGTCATCTTTTGTTTTATAAGACTTTTGGAAAAGAATGTTTTAGATTTTTAAAGGCTTTTTCTTTAAAGTGCCAGTCTAAAAGGAAAGGAAAGAAAAGTTCTATCCCTTAAGTCTTTCCCCCTTCACCTGCTTTCATTGAAATTTTAACATGTATCAGAAAACCTTGTTGCAGTTTCATATATAGTTAAATACTTGCCTGAGCTTTGATTCTGGCTTCTAAATCTGCAGTTGGAAAGTCCATTATTGTTGACGTGTTTGTAGCCACACGTCTGCAATTACAGCACTGTTTTGTTCCCTGATTGGATTTTGGCCACTAATAATTTCTATTGCTGCTGCCTTTTCAGCAACAGGAAAAGCTCCTCACGTGGCCATAACCATAGTGCTTTACCTTTCCCTTGAATGTTGTGCTGAGACAAGAGGATTTTTAGAAAATTACAAACTGGAGGGATTGTAGGAAAGGAACTGGACATAGTAAATGAAATAATAAAATTGTCTTGGGCTGTTCCTGACTTGAGCATGTCAGGTGCTGGATTCTTGGAGTTCCAGTACTTTACTCTGAGACTGCTCCACCGTTGCCTGGTGCAGGAGGTTTCCCTCAGCCACAGCCCCCGTGTGTGTCCCCTGTGGCCAGTGACCTGGGCAGCCCTGGCTGTGCTCTCCCCCAGAGTAATGCAAATATCCACATGCAGCAGTCTCAGCTGGATTTATCTGGATGATGTTCAGTTACCCAAATTTTGGTGCTTTGTTTTCAAATGCAGCATGACCATGAATTGTCGTAAATAAATCTTGGTACTCATTTCTGTGCTGATTTTGTCTCGTTGCGTATGAGAGTTTAACTCTTTAAGTACACCTGGTCTCACGCAGGAGCTTTGTCTGGGGCACTGAGCAGGAACACTGGGCACATCTGTGGCACCAGTACTGCATCAGCATTTTACGGGAGTTCTGGATTACAGCTGCACCTCAGACTCTGGTAAATAGGAGAAAGTTGCCAGATTGCTGTAGGAAATGGTATTTGCTCTCCATAACTGTAAATTAATATATTGAATTCTTGCAAGGCAGACAAGCCTCTGTGGCTTTAAATCTCTTGTGCCGGGGGAGAATGATGGTGCCTGAAGCCAGCCTGTGGGGGTGGCTGGTTGTGCTGTTACTGGAGAGAGTAGGTTAAAACACTGGTGTACAGGGAAAGATCTTTCTTTCTGTGTGGCCTGATCCAAGAGTTGAGGAAAGGATGAAAATTAGCCCTGACATAGACAAGGGATTTTTTTTCTTCTGGAGGCTATGTGAAAATTTAATTAATTGAGCAAACATTTCCATATGTTCTCTTGAGCAGTTGGGACCTGGATTTCTACTAAATAATAACTCGATTTGAAGGTGTTCTGTGGGTTTTTTTTCAAGGGCCAGCAAGGCAGGGTTACCTGGCCAGAGGAAGAGGGAGGAGGAGGAGCTGTTGGCACAGAGGAGGCTTGTTCCTGTTGCTGTGTAAACAAGTGACTAGTAGGACAGGTTTGGAGGAGGGGAGCCAAGGTGTTAAGATGTTCTTAGCTACTCTGGAAATGAAAAATAAGTACTGAGGGTTTGTGTCAGCAAGGCAGAGGGAATATCCATTTAAACAGTGCAGAGTTCAGTCTGTGATATCATATCCACCCTGAAAACACTGCATTTCTGCCCTTATTTTCCAAGTGAGTAGTTGGGTGCATCTGAAAAATAATGTCCAAAATCTGCACATCTGCCTGATGAAATTTTCCACAGTGCAAATGCCTTTTTCCGGTCTCCCCCC
>VYZQ01045723.1:0-43745 GCA_013400655.1 Mystacornis crossleyi | reverse complement strand
AAAAGAAAAAAAGAAAGGAAAAACCAAACAAAACCCAAGATACTAATTAATTTTGGTTAAATAGAACAGGCAGAAGAAGGCATTGCCTGCCAAAAAGATACACAAACCCCATTATGTCAGTAGACCATCTCATAACCGGAGGTGTGTAGCCAGAAGGCTGCTCCTGTTGGCCTGCACACTCTGGATGAAGTTCAGCTCCCTGAAAACATGACAAAGCCCTGACTTCAAGGCCAGCCTCAAAAAGTCCCTCTGTGGCTCAGATCAATAATTTCAGATTTTCACATTTTACAGTGCTACACCCACCGTGGCAAGGTGGGCATTGCCCACAGATCACAGGGCCTCTGCACAACAATCTCTCAATGCATTTCATATGTTATGGAAGAAAAGAAAAAGCCATTAAAGCATGAAAGTGCCAGCACGTCCCCTACTGTACATTTTCCTACATATTATCCATACTTCTGAAATAATCCCAAGGGTTCATCCAAGCCCTGTGGGTTCTTGCAGTTAGGAGCATATTAAAAATATTTAGAATCATTAAGTTCCAGGAAGTCAAGAAACTGGTGAACAACGGAGTGTTTGTCAGGGCTGCCTTGCCTTGTTTGAGTCACACCTTAAGAAGAGATGCTGCATCTAAGAGAAGAAATAGGACTCCAAGTAATAATGAAAATTTAAAAATGATTGGCATCTGTTACATGTAGTACTTGCACATCACTGATATCCCAGTTCTGTAGACTTATACAAATGTTCAATAAATGTGTCGATGTGGCCCTGTGGCACTTAGGGACATGGATGGTTTAGTGGTGGTCTTGGCAGTGCTGGGTTAATATTTGGAAGTGATGATCTTAAAGGTCTTTTCCAACCTTAATGGTTCTTTTTGATACAGACCTGACACTGGAGAGGCTGTGCACAACTGGGAGGGAGAAAACTGAGAGATCTCCCCTCTCAGCTTCTGTAACAGCTTGGAAAGATGTCACTGGCCACCTCCATACTGATCCCCACAGGGATGGACTGTGTAGGTACAGGAGCAAAACAACCCCACTCGATGTGCTCTCCTGCCTGGCATCACACCATTGGCAGCAAAACACCTCCTCAGGTTTTCCTGCAGCTTTGACACTGCACACTGAAGGTGATTCTGTACCTCACTAGCTCCTTCATGTCTGGATTTTACCTTTTCTTTCTGCTTCCTCAGAGACATCCCATTCACCACTGTCTGCTTTGGGGCTGCATGCCAAGCAGAGCTTGTCCCCAGTCCATGATGCATGTGCACCTAGAAACCCCAAAACCATATGGACACACACTTCTCAGTTAGATATTGCAAGTCCGTCATCACCATGAGGAATTTTGGGGGACATATGCCTTAATTTAGTTGCAGTGGTTTTCTAGTTACAGGTGAGTAGATAACGTGACAAGGCTAGTGATTGTTTCTAGGAGGGAATGGCTTAATAATATAATCTGCAGTGCTCACAGAGGCTCCTTGATGAAGGGCCAGGCAGAGCTGGAGTGGTTTGGATCCGTTTCCTCACTACTGCTGAGAACAAATGTTGCAATATGTGTCAGGAGGGTTGAATGGAAAATAATTGCCTTCGTTATGCAAGTTCAATGTACAGACATATGTTCCTGGATAAAACACTTTTACAGCCAGCCAGGTCCATGTCGCTTATTTTCCGTAAAATACGAGGAGCAGCATTTTCTACAGGTTTCAGTCAACTGTTTGAATCAGGCATGCGCTGATTTGTCCTGCAGAGCACATGTACATTTCTCAGCTCACATGCACGTAGGTTTATGACTTTTTACAAGATATGCAGGTGTGGGAATAGGTCTTGTAGAGGATGTCTGAACATGCACCAGGACTCTGGCATAGCCAAAGAAGTGAGAAACTGGCGACATGGATTTTATAGGAGACATAGCACATTGTAAAGCAAGACATCTTGGGCTAAATCCAGTTCCTCTTCTTAAGGCAAACTGAGCTCTTGATTTCAGTGGGGCTTCTCACTCAGAAAGGGTCAACAAACTCAGTTTTGGGCACTGACAGGAAGAATCAGAGGAGTGATTTCTTCGGTGTGATGCAATAGGAGTTTGTATTCCCATTAGCCCCAAGTGCCTGGAAATCTGGAATTCAAATGAAGCAAAACCTCACTACAATAAAGATTTTCTTACAACCAAAGTAGTTTCCACCGCTGCTTTTAAAAAGCAGAGTTGCCAGCTACTGAGAAAGTAAGTGATGCTCTGGCCTGGGAGGATTCCAGTAGGATTAGTCTGGCAGTTGTAACACAATCAAGACCGACTAATTTCTTCATTATTAGTTTTTGATTTTTCTAAGTCTGCTTTTCACAATGGTTTGGCACTGTCCACACTCATCACTTTCCAGCTCTGAGGCTGGCAAGCAGACACATTTGCTTCTTTTATTATAGCACAGGGACGGGCTGATTTACACCAGGAGCCCAGCGTGCCGGCAGAGCCGGGAGAAGCGGGAAGACAACATTCCCTCCTCCAGCTGCTGCAGGAGAGATGCTTCATCCATGAGCAGGAACAAATATTTATCAGATGGGCTTTCCAGTCATATGGTTCTAATCCTCGCAGTAATGTGAAACTCCCTGGATGAGGTCATGGTTGTTGAATCACAGACTCTCCTTTTTTTTCTAGAGGCCAGGTCAGGTAGGTGGAAGATGGAGCACACTTAACCCTGCTTGGGGCTGGCCAGGAAAAAAGCACAGGGGTTTAGGGACACAATGTGCAAATACACACTCACGGACACGCACAAAGACTTGCTCTGGAGCACATCAGGGCTGCCAACGTTGAATTTCCATCACCAACTCTGGGCACCTGTTGCTCTAACTTTTCAGAACTTGTCAAAATCCAATTGGCAAACTCCCTGAACGCTCTTTTAAGCAAAAAGCCTTCTCAAAAGTGAAGAAAAGAGTATAATAAAATATTTTTTAAAGGTCATTTAAAGGCAGTCTGACTTCTGCTGGGAATACTTGTTTAGGTGGCTAAAGTATCTTTGTTTTGCTCATTAGCTTTCACTGGCCTTTGGTGATTTACACTTTAAACTGAAGAACCAGGGAATTCCCTGCCCATTTTCCTCCAGTGACTGTTAGAATCCAAAATTGTCCAAATTAGGAATTGTATGTGAATCCTACTGAGGTCTGAGCTCATGGGTCCTGGACAGACCCTTATTATTTTAGCCCAGATGGTACTAAAAAAAGACCATCTCAAAACCATGAGACATCCAATGGTATATTTTAGGAACGCCATGTTTAAGATAATAGTCCAAATAATGTGTCATACCCAGTGAAACAACATAAAATATGTTGCTCATGAGTACACAATGTATAGCAGCACCATGTCTAGGCATGAGGTTCTCTTGAGCAGGACTGAACCAAGGGAAAGAACACAACCAACATATTGTGGGTGGCATTTGCAGCTGGAAGGTTTCCCAAACCTCAGACAAGATGAAATTTGAGTCACTCTCAGAAGAACCTGACAACCAAGTACTCAAGGAGGTTGTAAAGGCAGATCATGTCACTTATTTTGAGCCAGACTTCAGCTGTGCAATTTTCTGTAAGACTGAGTGATTTTTGAGCATGACTAACCCAGAGCAGCCCCTTTACCTGCAGCCAAGCTCAGGCCTCCCACAGACGAGGTGAGTCCCAACCACCAGCTGCCAGATTTGGCTTTGGGAAATCTCTGCCAGTTTTTTTCATAACTCTTCTTTTTTATGTCACATGAAAATGAAACAAACAATTGAAACCTCTGGGTCCTTGTGTCTCTCCCCCAGGTCTGCAGCAGTGGGAGGACTTCCACGTTTGTCTCAGGCCAGCAGTGGGGTCTGTGGGGGTCATGCTTTTGAGCAGATGCACAAGGTCCAAAGGCGAGATCACAGGCTGAGCCTCAAAAGTACTCACAAAATCTGGGCGAGAGTTTGTAGCAGGAGGTGGTCTGGGGTGTAGTTCAAGCTCTGCTCGCCACCTCTGCACAGAAACATCACTGAGCCCCAAACACTCCGTCCAAGAGGGGAAGGTGGCTGGGGAGTCAGAGAGGGGAGAGTCCCCGAGCTTCCAGTGCCCTGCAGAAACCCACACCCGGTGGGTCTGAGTGAGTTTTGCTTTCAGCACACTGTAGTGAACCTCAATAAATAACTGGAGAAGGGAAAAGCAGGAGAAAGTGGTTGATGCTTCAGAATGGGGTTGTTCACCCTCTTCCCTGAGCAGGTCCTTTATTTATTTCACATGTGGGAAGAATCAGCCCTTGGATCTTCAGTTTTCTCCTTCTACCTCATTCCCTTCGAATCCATCAGCCAGGGGGATTAGCAGTGTCACAGGAACCAGACCTTTCTGTTAAATCCCTTCCAGATGTCCAGAGCCACAAACACGTCAGTCACTGACAAGAGCCTAATGACAAGTGGCTCCCTGTTCATTAGTGATGGCTACTGTTTCCTGGCAGAAAGGCTTTTTCTGCCCTGCCTCTGAAAGCAGATTTTGCAGGGAGGGTTTTTTTCTTCCTTCCCCAGAAACAGAGATGCTGTCTGATGGCTCATGAGGAGATCCCCAGCCTAGCTGGTGTTGAGAGCTGCCCTAGGCTCCCCCAGAGCTGCCGCTGGAACACTGGCACAGGGCACCACATCACACTGGCATTTTAGGATCTACAGAGAGGGATCAAGTAGCAGATCTGTCTCCTGCCAGTGCGGTTTGACAACCCCAGCCTGTGAGGCTCTCCAGAAGTTTGGTGGTATTAGACAGGCATCTTCTGTGTGGGCATTGCCAGCCCCGGGGAGCCAGATAGGAACTCGAGCAGGCACCAAGGTCAGGATGGCTTTGGAGAACACGAGCAGGTGGAAGGGCTGGCTGGGAGCAGATCACGATAGAACAGAGGGAAATCTGACTGTTCCCTCCACTCAAGCAAGGAGAGCCGTGTGGTGGTGTTGTCTTGCTAATGGAGAAGGCTGGGAGCTCTGTGACAAGGGGCTCTCTCAGGCACAGGAGATGCAACAGGATTTTGGTTCCAAGACTGGCTACCAGGTCCTTTCTTTTGCCCAAAGACATATCATGGTTTTCTTGACCTGTTGTAATAAATTAAATTTCATAACTTTGTTCAATTGCATTTTGATCAGCTTATGATTGCTGTGTTGGATTTGTCTTATACCCCCATCTCCACACAAGCTCAAGAGGTACCTTTTCAAGCTAAATTATCCTCAAAAAAATTAATACTGTCCATTGTGGAGATTCCTGAAGGTTATATTTTTCCCTCCTTTCATCACAGTTAATGGATAGAATTTTAAAAGTACAGTTGGACAGGAAAGACCGTTTCTTCCATGGAAAGTGCCAGTCTCCTTACTGGGATGGGCAGGCAGGATGGACTGATGCAACATTCTTTGTCATGCTCCCAACCACACCACCTCAAGGAAATGTTATTCAGCAGCTCATCCCACCTGGCACAGAGACTGCATTGAGATGCCAAGTCAGAACTTGTGCTGAAGTCTCTTTAGTGCAGCTGCTTATTAACATGACCCTACTTGGGGAGATTTCTTCCTTTATCCTCTGAATTATGAAAACCATTCCAAAACTTGATCCCCATGAAGGCTGGGCATTGTGTCAGCTTTAAGAAGCTGAAAATAGTGATGGGTTCTTTGCAGTGAACAGAAAAACCCACTTGAAGTCTGTCATTTGGATTTATGAATATGAAACCTGCTTTTTTGACATAATCTTCTTGATTTAAGCTTGTGGTTTCTGCACACAGTTTCCATTAAAATTAATGTAAGTCATCTGAGCAAATCTCTCCCAGGCTGACAGGATGAAATGTTCAATTCCTGGAGATATATTCCTTGTTTACGGGCTTCAGCGCTGACCTGTGCAGGAGCCAGCCCACAGCCTGGGTTGGAGCTCTACAGGACCCAGAGTGATGGGGTACAAGTGCCCAACCTGGACACCCAAAGCACCTGGGAATGTTGGCAAACACCTCTGGAAACTGCTCCTGAGTGCAGCCTCAGAAAAAGCACCAGACATTCACTAGGTGAACCAAAAAGTCAGCCCTTGCTCACTTCTTCGTGCTGCAGAGGTGTCATGGGTTGAGATGTTCTCTCTGGTGTAAAACCAGCTTCACCATCAGCATCACTTCCACAGCAATGTACCATAAATGGGTGAAGCAGAAAATAGAGCAACTCAGCAAAAATCCCAAAAAACGAGGTTTGGTTGCAAAACAGCACAACCATGTGCTGTGAAAGAACACCGATATCCCCTCAGAGACATTAGTGCCTCATTTTAAGTCAAATCCACTAGTTGTGCAGAGGATAGCTCACATCACATCCATTTGAAAAGCAGCTGGAAGCTGAACCCTTCCCAGATTCACATCAGCCAGGGGAGCCCAACATGGCCAACACTGCTTGGAACCAGTCCTCCAAACTTCCTGAGATAAAACCACTGGAAGATGTGTCTGTGTAACAGTGAGCCTACAAGTGCTGACTCAGCTCATTGCCTCTCACGCAGTTCCCAGTGATGATTTATTTCCTTTTTACTCCCCTGCTATCAGATCCTTGGCCCCAGGAGAGGACCGCTGGCTCTCTCCAAAGCAAGATCTCAGAAGTTGGGTGCTTCATGTTTTCCCTGAGGAAATTTGGGGAAACCTGTCTCCCAGAGCCCTCTCCCTCCTCTCCCCACCTGGAAGGTGGGTTTGCTTTCCATCCCCCCACCCTTTTCCATGCTCCCTGTTCCCTTCCCCAATGCACTGGGGAGTTGTCTCATAGAAATTGTTCCTTAAAGCAAATGGATATAAAGGAAATGTCACCAAAACCCCAGAAACCTGCAAAACTGGGGTCGCCTGTGCTAATATAACAGCATGCCTCCTTCATCTTGAGCTCTGTGCATCCCCAGGCCTGTACCCACCAGACCTGCCACCTAATGCCTCCCAGTACCTCCCTCCTGTCCACCTCAGGCTGCCTTTACCTCCTCCTCTTCCTCCCACAGCTCATCTTGGTAATGGAGACTTTCGACCCTGACTGCAACTCTCCTGAGGGGCAGATGAGTATGGTGGGAAGCACAAGTGTCACCTTATTCCTCCCCCATGAAGAACAAAACCATGCAATTCTTTTCCAGTAAGTGATATGGCTGGTCCAGAACACACAGGAACCCCCAGGCACCGGCTCCAGCCTGGGGAGTGAGGTGGGATGGAAGCAGAGACATTGAGGGAAAAAGGAGATAGGTTAAACCAGGGAGAAGAGAAAATGTTTAGTTTTGAGACTTGTAACAGTGGTTATTCATTTTCCAGTAAGTTTATACCACTCTCAGCCAAAAGTCATTGCAAACAAATGGCATTATGAGCCCTGGAGGATTTACATGAAGTGTTTATGTCAGAGCACTCATGTGTAGGAAGTCCTGCAGTGGCTGCGGCTGCTCCACGGCCTGGGGACAGCCTGCAAATGGGGACCACTGGCACCAGGAATGGCAGCCCTGGGGGGCCCTGGCCACAGCCCCCCTGACTTGAACCACACCTCAACACTGAAAACAAGGCTGGTGACATCCACCAGGCAAAGGTTTTGGATTGCTTGGTTGTAGTAAGAAGAGCCTGAAATTCCTGTATATCCTGATTAATGTATTAATGAACAACTGCATTAAATAATTGCCAATTACTATTTTTTAACAATGATTAATTAAATAATTTTTCTCCCTAGAGTTTGGAAGGGTCTAAGTAACCTAAAGGAGGACAGGAAGATATGGGGCAATACTGATTTTAGTAGGAGGATAAGTCCAGTGCTATCTAAGTACTGAATTTAAACCAAAAATGGGAGAAGGAAGCAGGATCCATATCTGCCGTGGGCTATTTATTTCTTGTTGTTCTCGTTTCCTTACTATCCTTCACTCCCTTGCCTTTTACAGAGCAAACACTGAACTATTGTCCCGTAAAAGCCTTAGTTCAGCAAATGAGAAATATATTGCAGAGTCTGACATAATCACAGGCCATGATTCATCCCATCCTACTACCTACAGAAGGCTCCTCACTGCCATCAAGGGCTCCTTTGCATTCCCAGCCGCCAGCGGGGGCGTGGAGGGGACCCGGGGCTGCGGCTCTGGGCATTACCTGCGGGAGGATGAACTCATCAGCAAGAGCAATGAGAGGATCCAGGGGAAAATATCACAGATGCTTATTGCTGTGCAACATCTGGAATTAACCTATTCCATCAAAGTGTCACCTGCAAGCGCCGGCCAGGCCTGAGCTCTCCGTGTTCAGCAGACTGTAACTCCCGGGGTAATCCCAGCGCTAATGAGCCGGCAGCGCCATGAGCTGGGGATGCCTCACTGGTGCTCACAGATCCTCACGCACTAATGATAGCTGAGTTCCTGGCCCATGCACTGCCTTAGGCCCTTGGGTATCTTCACCGAGGGCTTTTCGTATTTTTCAAGTTAGAATTTGACTTTCCTGTTTTGTCTGCCTGCTGGGAAAAGTCTGGCACTAACATTAGTCCCCAGTTCTGCTGCCTCATGTTCTGCTCAGTCTGTAAAAAGCAGAAAAGAAGGAAGAAAGGGTGCTTCTCATTTAAAGGAAGAAGATAAAAGAAGGGCAAAGTGGGAAGAAGAAAACTCAAAAGAATTGAAATAGTGAAATCTAGTCTGTAAGAAAGTCATCAACAGAATTTCCTGCCAAGTCATACATCCAATTTCTCTTTATCTAGAAAAAACCCGATTTCTCTTCCTCCCAAAGGCTATCACATTTTTTCAGAATAAAAAGCAAATACAAAGCCTAATGTGAGGAATTTGAGCTGATGTTATAAACCCTGTAAGCACTTAAAAAATTAGAGACCTTCACTGGTATTACATGAAGATAAATAATTCCATACAGTCCAAAGCTGAAACATACTCCTGCTAAGTACCTTAGTCTTAACTGCAGGAATATAGGAATATCATATATAAATCTCTCCATCATCTTTTCACATAGAAAAATGAAATGCAATTGGTTTTGAAGATCAGTAGAGTTGCTGGTTTTGTCTTATTTTATTATGCAAGCATGCCACGCAGGAATTTGGGCAGCAAGTGATCTGTGAAGCCTAAAAAAATACGTTTGTTGGCATTAGAGTAGTAAGTAAGATTTTTGATCAGTGATAAGGTATTATTTGATCATATACATACACACACATATGCATATATATATTTTCAACATGTTGCCATAAATCATGTGAAAACATAGAGCAGATGTCCTGTACCAGTGGGGTTATCGTGCCTTGGTTGTGCTTTCCTGGGAGCCAACCCACAGCAGGCTCAGCAGAACATACCTGATGGATAAAGTAATGGTGCGACTGGAAAAGAACATTTATACATGGGGCTAACCTGGTTTTTTTAAACATGAGAGGTGACTTGTCTGCTTCGTCAGCTCGTAGATGAGCCAGACTGTATGCAGATGGTTTCATTAGAAGAGTGTTTTCCAGTAACTGGTCATTGGTAATGGTCTGCACATCCAGAGGAGAGGTTTCCTCAGCCATTTCCTGGCCCATGCAGGGGCATGCAGCAAACCACGGTCGTTTTGGAAACACTGCTGGACCCAAAAGATGAGTAGCCAGAACAGAACGAGTTAAAAATGACTGGTCAGAAAAACTGTTTACAAAAAGTCCTGAGGGTTCCATCTTTCTTTCTCATGGGGAACTGCACATTGAGTGGAAACTAGTTGTATTTATCCCCATTGTGCCCAAGCCAAAGGATTTGTGTATCCGCATCCCAAATACGCAGCCTGAAGCAAGAGCTAAATAACTGTTTTTCTGAATAAACTGTTTAAATTCTGCTTGGCTCACTGCCTGTATTTCTAAGGACAACACAGGGACTGCTGCAGAGATGTATTGCTTTGCCATCCATGTTTTCCTACAGCAGAGGTTATAGGGATTAAAATAATAATTCTCTCCATAGGTACATAACAAATTATAAAAAAACTGAGGATTAATGCAACAAAATCCTCAGCAGTAGGAAACAAAATGTGGAAACAAATGCACCTTTAAGCAGCATCAGAAAGACAGTAGCACAAAGCAATTCCAGAAATACTGAAATATTATAATACATATTTCTTAGATTTTTCCAGTCTAATCTGCCATCGCAGCTTCCATGTTTGAAAAAACTATCAAAAAACCACCATAACTGACCATTTGTGAGGAACTGGGCACAACAGGAGACCGGCAGAGAGGTCCAATACAAAGATTTATGTATAGAAAGAGAGGTGATAGGCAAATGAATGGGTCACACAGGGCCAGCCCCTCTGCTTGCCAGTTTAGCTCTTGGCAACATTTCCAGCAACGTTTCCTGCACATTTGGGGACCTTCCCTCAGGACGTGGATCTGGGGATGTCAAGAGCACATTCCTGTGAGGTGGAGGGGGGAGAGGGACACCCCACCGCAGCAGCACTCATAGCAGAGGGAGAGGCCAATCCGGCAAGGTGAGGCGGGACCGCAAGAGAAACGTGGCAGAATTTGCAATGCCACTGCAAATATTTTCCACATCTCAGAGCAGAAAGTCAGCAGTGAATGAAAAATTAGAAATGTCACATGCCTACAAGTTTTTTTTAAAAAAAAAAACCCCAACCCACCAGTTTCTCTGCTGTGCTTGCCAAGGGACAGCTCTAATTCATCCCTTGGCCCTCTCTGTTCAATTTTCCTCTCTACAATTTGCTAAACAGCAGGATTTCCATGGTTACCACACATACTGTGTGTTTTTGCTGAGGGGATGAAGACGCAACCACCCAGAGCAGTGGGTGCAGCTGAGACCCTCAGTGAGCCCTGCTGAGGGCACAAAGGGGATGTCAGGCACTAACCCGGGCGAGTGGTGATGGGGAGATGGTGCTCTGTCCTTGCTTCTCCTTGTTCTAGGGTAGACACATCATGTGGCCACCTCCTGTGGCTTTAAACATTCAGCAAGGCCACAGGGTTGAGCCCTAGGTCCCTGCTCTGGGATTACCTCTTGTACCAGCATGTCCAGCTAAGGCATCAGCACAGCTCAGTGTGGCCAACTGCCAGAATCCAAATATTTTTCCCCATCCTTTTTTCTTTTGGCATATGCATACATAAACAAACACAGACATATTGCATCAGTGGAGGGTTCATAGGAGGGAATTGCTATGCTAAATTGAAATATTTAAAAAAAAAACAGACCAATGCAATAATTATTTTCCACCAAGAGATCATATATTTTCCTACTTTTGATGTCTAATAAGCTAATTTCAATCAAGAGGTGGTATAATTTCCTGCTTTTGAAGTCTAATGAGTAAATTGCATGGAAACCTCCATAAAGCAGAGAACACATTAATAAATATATAGTCTCTTTGTCCAGGACTTCCAACTTTAAATTAAACGCACAACAACCAGATGTTTTTCAAATTACTGCATTTCAAGATTTTACTGGAAGTGATCTCATCATCCATACTTAAATGTAGGTATCCAACTGTGCATGTTATTCGTATCACGAATCAGACCTTGCAGCTTTAAGACACTGTGTGGCAAACACAGCTATTGTTTAAATGGCTAAAATTTATGCTAAGCTTGCCACAGGGAGATGAAGGAGCCCAAACTGGATGCAATATGCTGATTTTGATGAATGTCAGAAGTGAGGAAATTATATCACTAAAATGTTTGAAGTTATTGTTAGGAAACACTGAGCCACTGTTTCTGGAAAAGATATTGAATTTAGCCAATCTAGTAAATCAAAGACTTTTCTGTTTTTCTTTGAAGTAGGAAGTTAACTGCAAATACAAAAAAATTGAGACCAGGACAAAGCTGAAACAAGATGTACTTTTTTCAAGATGAATGAAAATGAAGGCTCACTTGAAGGCGGAGGGGAGGTGGAATAACTTTTGAGTAGGAAAATATTGCTTCATCATTTCTGAAGAGCATATATACAGCTAGGTTAGGATTTGAACTTTTTGCTAGGAAGCAGGTCAAGATGGGGGAACAAAGTTTCCTTCCCTGAAGGGATGCAGAGCACAGGATGCAGCTCAGCTTCCACACCATGGCTTCAGCTTGCTTTGGTCATTACAGAAATACCCTAATGGAGTAGTGGACTAAATACCCTCTTGGAAACACCCACTATGGAGTAATATTAATTGGTCGCCTCTTAATTGCCAGCAAGAGCTGGCTGAAAGTTTTCCAGGACTATTTATCACCAGAGCAGAGCAGTGGGCAGCCGTTTGCCTGGGGCAAGCTCACAAGTCCTGTTCTTTGCAGAACAGCCTGAGCAACCCCTCTTCTCTTCCCCCTGGTCAAGTAAGATTTTGACTACTCAAGACGTTAAGAAATGCCACAGGAGGGTTTCTCCGGGGACTTCACACTCTTTTTGGTTCCTTTTTTTCCCATCGGAAATTTGCTGAAACAGGATTGCTGAGTCCCCCACCCACCATGTCTCCACCCTGAACCAAGGGGCCAGTGGAGGCAAGCAAGAAGGAAGATGAGGAGGAATAGTTTTAACTGCCAGAGGGAAGGGTTAGATCAGCTATCAGGAAGAAGTTTTTCCCTGTGAGGGTGGTGGCACAGGTTGTCCAGAGAAGCTGTGGCTGCCCCATCCCTGGGAGTGCTCCAGATCAGGTTGGATGGGCTGGAGCTACCTGGTCTAGTGGAAGGTGTCCCTGGCTTTGGCAGGGATGTTGGAACGAGATGAGCGTTAAGGTCTCTTCTAACCCAAACCATTCCATGATTTAATTTGAGAAATATGTGAAAGGATCTCATCTTGCCCTCCATATTATATATCCATACCTGCCCTGACACCACCCTCCTGCAGAAATCTGTTCTGCTCTGCTACTGTATTCCAGGCCACCCTCAACAGCAAATCGGGGGCTCTCAGCCCTTCCACAGAGAAATGACCTCCAGAAATGAAAATGTTCCCCCTTCACATGGGTCAGCTTTGACCCACAGCACAAGTAATGGGGAAACTAGAATACTGACCAGCATCTGGCTGGTTTCCTCATTGAGAGATGTGGGAAGTTTACCCAGCTTCTCAGACCATTCATTGGGAAGGGGAATTGCTCCTTTTCTACCAGGAGAACAGTGACAAGGAGCTGCTGAATTTGTGCCTCTTTACTTGCAGCCAAATCATCTGACCCCGCCACATCTGAGCAGGTTCAGAGGAAACTTTCCAAGCCTGATATAAAAACAAGGATCATTTTGGCACATATAAACACAAAGAAACGTCATATTTAAATGAGGGAATTTAGAGAAATAACAGGCTTTTCAAATACATTAGCAAGGCCTTTTGTGATGTCTAGAGACAACTCCTAATAAAGAGATCAATCAAAGAGCCATAAGCAGGAGAGCACGCGGTCCGAGGCTGCACCCAGACCTGAGCTGATGTCCTTGGCATCGCCCTAAGATGTCAGCGCAAGCAGCAGGTCTGAGTATGGAAGCTGAATTGCCCAGTGTGGCTCCTGCAGGAATTAGATCACTCTTTGGCCCTCATTAGATCAATGCACGTGGCTGCTACAGCAGCCAGGCAGTGAAGGGGGCTCTGCCTGGGTGCACCAGCACACGCAGCATTGTCGAGGTCTTGGCTCTCTCTTCCTTTGCAGGAAGAATAAATTTGGTGCATTGCTCACAACACACACACTGATATCCCACCAATAATCTTTGTAAGATCTGTAGCTCATTATGAAGAAAACATAGACTTGAGTTAGGAGGCTGAATCCAATTAGGCTGCATTGAGTTGCCATGTTCCAGGTCCTAAAGAGACCACAAAAGTCCCACCCCACTGGAGATGTACAGTTTACATGCTAGGTGTTCAAAGGGCAGATTTTGCAAACCCACTGATCATTTCTGCAGCAGTCCTCATTATCTCCATGCCAATTCCTGTCAATCATAACTGGCACTGTGAAATAAATAAGCCCCCAGACTGCTGCAAAGAGGTTGGGAACCTTCTGGAGACTTGGCACTCATGTCGCACTGCTCGCCAGTGGGGAAACTTGGCACAGAAGCTCCTTGCTATGAGAATATCAAGGCCTTGATCAACACAGCCTGCAGCATCAAACCCTGGTCTGTCACGTAGGGAAATTATCCTCTGCCCCCTCTCACCGGGTGCTGGCACACAGAGGCCACAGCCTGCCTGGGCAAGCGTGTCGTGAGGCTGCCTGGCTCTCACCAGGGCTGTTCTTGCCTGACCAGGGGCAAAAGGCCTGCAGGCTCTTTGCAGGACCTCTGTTTGGGGTTTTTTGTTCTTTTCTTCTTTCTTTTCTTTAAATTTAAAAAAGCATGAAACCAGACTTTGCTGACCAAAACTTGACCCCCAGCAGTTCTCTGGTGCAGTTTGGCTGACCCTTGGTGGTAGAGGAATTATTCACAACTGGCTGATATAAGGATCATAACCAAGCAACTTCTGAACCCAGTACCACAAGGGACGGCTTCATCACTGTGGTATCAGACTCCTTCTGCCCAACTGTGGGTATTGCATGGACACTTTTTAAACTTGTTACTCTGAGGGAAAAAGCTCACATCAGTCTATAGAGACACTGGAAGGAGCAGTCTTTGAGCACTGGGAGGGGTTTTGTACTTGATGTAAAGGAGAGCTACTTTTGCATTTATTTGCATTTTGAAAGCAAGAGTCTAAAGGTTCAGACGATCTGCTGGCTAACGCTCTCCTGTGGCATCTGTGATACTGAGAACTGGTTGAGGAGGTGCCCCCTCCATGCTTCCCCTGGGGGGATAGGCCTTGAGGGGGACGCATGGCGGGGCATGGGGTTTCCCTCCCCCTTCTTCCTGGTGACGTGTACCCAGATCCTGTCCCCACTGGCCTTTTCATGTTCCCCTGCCCCGGGAATACTGGGGGTTTGCCCCGGAGGAGTCAGTCTGGTCCAGACCCCCATGCCAAGAGGCTGGGAGGAAAAATAAAGAACATCCATGAACATCTATCAAATATCGCTTCCCTGATTATTTCCACGGGCGTATCTGTCTCCGGAAAGGTTGCTGGGACCCCACAGCAACAACTGGTTACATGAGGAAAGAAATATCCTGCCCTCACTACAAACCCTGGGAACAGCACTCCCCAAAATGTATTACAAAACTGTAACAGCCCCAACACAATTTGACAGATAAAGGCTTCATAAAAGCATATAAGATTAAATATAAGATGACTCTTATTAACTTCCCATCTGTTGCCTGTTGACAAAGGTTTCACACAGTTGGATATCAGTGTTTGCAGTATGGACTGTAATACTGCTATGTTTTTCTCTAAGATTAAGTAGAGATTGTTTTGGTTATACTCATTAAACAACTTCAGTTTTCAGGATGCAAAAGGACCTTGAAATCAAACAAAAAAGGATAAAGAGAAGTGAGGGAAGACAACCTTTCCTAAAAGCTGGCTCTGCAGGCACAAAAAGCCACTGCACCCTCTGCTGGAGCCTGGTGAGGGGACTCCTCGAGACTGACTTCAAGCAAGCTGCACACATTAAGTGTTGTCCTGTACAAGAGAAATTAAGTTTTCCTGACTATGTCTTTCCAGTTGTACAGCACAGATGAAAGCACAACATGGCTCAAAGCAGCTCTCATCCCAATTAGGGATGAACAGTGGTGCAAATTGTGCTCTAGATAGCAGGAATTATAAATCCAGTGTCAGCCACACCTACGAGTTAATTGGGCAGCAGGCTTAAATTAAACATTTTAGCCTAAGTATCCAAAGTGGCTCAGGGACAAAATTGCAGCAGCATCCAGGAGCAAACAGGGGAGATTCAACGCTACTGGTTTGGGAACATCTGGGTCAGAAACGCTGGAGAAGGGCCAGGCACCCCTTGCTGCTGAGGAGCACCCACCAATCAGCTGAAATAGCCCAGCGCATACTCCAAACTGGAGCAGGTTTTGGGAATCCTCAGCCCCATGTGAGCTGATCACATCCCACTGCTCTTGGTGCAACATGGCCAATTTCTGAGAGGAAACAGAGCAAAAGAGAGGCACTATCCAGCTCCAGAGCTGGATAACCATGGCCTGAGATAGAGCACTCCTAGTTTCCCTAATAAACCATTAGTCCATGAGGTTTTCTAGAGTCACAGGTCTTCCCCATTTCACAACATGATCAACTAATCCAAAGCTGTGTGTTCAAGAAGGACCTTGCAAACAAGTAGGAATTCCTTATGAGAGATGCAGGAGCATGCAGACCGCCTGCAGACAACTGATTATTTCTTAAAAGGGGAAAAAACCTGCCCTAGCCCTCATTGCATCAAAGCACCAAACCCTGGGGATGTTTTAATTAATCCTCACCCACCAGTGGAAGGAAACTCTTGGCAGGAAAGACTGTTTTCAGAGAGAACTCATACAGGAAAGTTATCAGCACAAAGGTAATAAAACCACAGGGAATTATCAGTGGATTTAATGGCACAAGAAGGAGTTATTTACAAACCCTCTCTTAATGGTGAAATGTAGTTATCAAACCTGGAGTACACGTTCAGCAGCAGGGTGCTGATACCACTGAAAGTGGCATTTAAGGTATCACAAAGCAGCTGTGACCCCTCAAATGTATCAAGGGAGACCTTGCCCATGTCCTCAGCTCTGAGGGATTGTTGCCCACAAGAAAGACTTGCTGCTGGATACTCGTTGGCAGGTTAAAATTAAATCGGGTGTTTTTTCTAGAATTAATTTTTAATTAAACTAGAATTTGGGTGACTTCAATAATATACTCTGGCCGCAGTGTTTGTGGCTCTGCTGTAGAATGTCTCCTCACTCAGAGGAGCCTGGGCTCAATTTCTGGCTTGTTAGCATAACCACATCCCTCCTCTCTCTCCATGGCTCCCCCCTGTAATGTCAAACATGTCGATTCATCTTCATCTCAAGGCTCCCCACAGTTCATCCCAACACTGGTCTTCTCCCACGTGCTGTCAAACCATCAACATCAACACCCACCTCCAATCTGCCAGCCCCGCTCACCTCCACTGCCAAAGGCAAACTCCAGCCAGTCCCCGGCTTGGCTGTCTGCAGGAAAGCCTCCTTCCATCATCCAACTGTCCTCCTCATGCAGAAGAGCTCTTCTCCACCACCCAGAAAGCCTCCTCAGTTGTCCCCTGGAAATTTGCTCCTCTTTAACATGCATGGAAAAGCCAGCTGAGCCCTCCTCCCTGGTGCTGGCCACTGTAGTGTCCCTGCTGCTCTCTCCCTCCTGTGGGTTCAGCCCAGTGAGTCCCCCCACTCAGTGTGGCTTTCACACATCCCTGCCCACGAGGGACCAGAGGGGCACGATGGGGACAATCAGCCACGGCCATGAAGCAGTGAATCACTGGGCACACAAATGGGACAACAAATGCCATGCAAAATTCCAACTTCTTACCAAGAGACTTTTGTGTAAAACAAACAAATCCAAGTTCTTGAGCCAGCTGTGCTGCACAGCTGGATTCATGAGCCCCAGACAACCTCAGGCAAGGCACTGCATATGGAGGCAGCTCCTTGCTGCTTGCCTCCACTGTGGGAAAATCAGGCATGTGCAATGGAAGTAGGTAAGAGAAATGACATTTAGACAGATATCCATGTTCTAGCAGTATCAGACTTTTCTATTCTGAATGCCAATGCAAGCTGGTCTTTTTTCTTCATGCCTACAATCTAGGCCCAGTCCTCTCACATGGGAAGGCTTGGGCAGAAGCAGGGAGAGAGGCTTCACTATAACAAACACTTAAACAAATGGTTAATGTTCCCTGAATCAGGACCATAGACCTTGGGAGAGATTACTTGACCTGGAGTCAGCAACTTTCTCCACCAGCACTAAAAATACCCCTGAATGAGCTGTGGAAATGTGATAGCTTAAACATTTAGCAGTACTTTAGGCTAGACAGTGGTTTATAATTATATGGTTTCTGTTCGGAGACCTGCCAAGAGGCCATTCCCACACAGTCTGTATTTGAGTGAGGACAGGGCTCTGCCAGCCCAAGGGTGAGGGGAGAGGTGGTATCTGCCTTTGCATATCAGCAAAACCATCACACATTTCTGTCTGCAGCTTTTCTAAATCCATCAACAGCTCCTCTTAAAGGGTAAAAGAAATCTGCTGAACACAAAAGAGTAGCAGTCACCACAATAACTGTATGACTTTATAAGTCTTCTTTATGTGTTTTCATAATTAGATATCCAGTATATTGCAGTTCTCCACCCTGCTAATGCCAAAGCACTGGGAAGTTTTTTGTGGACTGATCCCAGCAGTTGAGGCACCTGGACAGGGGAGATTTGGGATGCTGGGCAACACAAGATCTGTTTAAGGATTTTGATTTAAACTACTCGAGGTGAGCTAAATATCTCTTCCTTCTTCCAAATGAAAGCAAAGGTGCTAGAGCACAACCTTGGATGGCAGGGGGTGCAGGGATAAACAGATGTTGAAAAGAAGGGGGAAAAAAAAGCAACTTTTCCATTTTGCCAACAAACCTCTGCTATTGGCAGGCACCAGGTCATCATTTCATGTCAGATACAGAGCAGAGGAGGCCAGGGACTTATTCGGCACTACACAGCCCTTCCTCAGCACACACAAAGCAGAAGGGGAAAGTAAAAAGGATCACAGGGCCTCTGAGCAGCCAGTGGCTGCCCATCCCTGTGGACAGATGCTGCCAAGCACCCCCATAAACGCCAGCACTGGGGCTGAGCTCCCCTTAACCAGGGAAGGAGCAGTACAGGTGTCTAATACATATAAATATACACAACAGAGACATTTAATCTCTACCTATACACATGCATGAGGATCCAGGGAGGTCGGGACAGGCTGCTCAGTGGAACTGCCTTCACCTGCCTTCCATCAGGGGGCAGTGGCAGCCCTGCCACTTTCACTGTCCCCTGCACAGCCCAGTTCATCTCACCAACACCTTCCTGCTCTGGAGAACAAGTGCTGCGCATCCCTGGTTCTCCAGTGCCCACAGCCAAGACCTGGCTGGGACTAGGTTTCCACAGGCTCGTCCTGAATGAGCCTTGATGTGCCAAGATGAGCTCTTGCTCAACAAGTACTTTGGGAGCAAAAAGCATCCAAAAATACTCCCAAACCCAGCAACAGGACAAGAGCAGAGACAAGACCACTGTGGGGAACACAGAGTGTGATCATTAACCTGGTGGGACATGAGGGACATCTTGGGGCTGATGCACCACAGCAGGACATGGGGCTGTGCAGCTCGTCCCTGCCACACTGATGGGGAGCCAGGCCAACAAAAAAATTACTTTCTGCAAGACCCAACAGCCAACCCTGCACAGAAAACTGCAGGATTTTAAACTGATGATGGACTAAATTATCAGTGTGGTGCAGAGCCACAAATGGCCCCTTGCCTGGGCATCTCGTGGGACAGCCAGGGGCAGCTCTCTCTCGGCCAGGGCAGCACTGGAGGGACAAGTGCAATGTCAGGATTGCACACAGCAATTCCGTTGCTCGCATTAACTAATAAAAAACCACTTCATGTTTCTGCATATTGAAACAAGGCTTTTTGAAGAACCACAAACTCCTTCTCTTCCACAGGCAGAATGTTTCTAAACTATTTCCTGTGAAAGTCTGCAGTAAAGTCTCTTTCTAAATTACACTCATTAGTTAAATTGGGTTTCATTACCATCCTTTCCCTCAGAGCCCGTTACACAAGTTGGATGCTGCATTTCAGGAATCCATTACATGCTAACAACAATATTTCCTTTGAAAAATTATGTTAAAAAGACTTTTTGATGTTAAACTATGTCCTATTTTTTGAAGGTCCAAGATGTTATCAGAGAAGGGGAGGCAAAAGCTGCCTTTGGACACCACAGTGCCCTCTAGAATGCCCCTGGAGTTCATTCAAATTACTATTTTTATAAGCAGAATTAACAGAAACAGTAAGTTATTATCCCCATGGACAGCTTTTTTTTTTTTTTTTTTACTAATTCAGGCCCTCTTTTATGCACTCTGCAGCCTCTAGGAAATAGAAGCAAGGCAGCTCAGAGGGAAAGTGTGCTGGCACATGGGATTACAGTTTGTCATCTCATATGGTTCATGTGGCATTTGTCACCATCAAGACAAAAAAAAGGAGGAAAAAGAAGACATTTCTAAAAGGCATCTGCAGTGCTGTGCCCCAGGGCTTATTTCCTGTCAGATATTAAACTAGAATCTTGCAAAACCTGGATATTTCCAGAGCCTGACATTCAGGAAAACAAATCACCCTCTCTCCCTCACTGCAATCTACCCATACCCATGGATTTCACTCTGTTTGGGGATCTCATTAAGCACACTGAGGTCCATCAGTTTGTACTGACTGGTGAATAGAAGAAAACAAGAAGGACCTTGCCTCTTGGGTCAAAGGCCAGAATAGGCCTGTGAGTTTTCAGACACCTGTCTTACCAAAAGAGCATTTTTAGCATAAGTTGGGGATTCACAGCCCTTAGAGCATTGCCAACCACTTTAGTCATGCCTTGGTACTTGGTAAAACAGAAAGAAAGCTATTATAGCTATTTGCATCCCTTCCATAACAGGGAAAAACAACTCTCCTATTGCTAAGTGACAGACTGAGTCAAGCTCTTCCTCTTTAGTGAAAACTTTATTAGATCTCAGCATGGTTACGATTTTGGAAATTGCTTTTAGAGATTTTTATGACTTTTAGAGCTAGAATTCATTGCCATTGTCTTTTAAATTTAATCTTACTTGAATTACATTTAATTTGATTGCTCTGTGGTGCTTACTTGCACATGGGCAGTTCACCATCTTGCTACTTATTCACCCCTTTGCAAGCAAGGCAACCACCCTCCCTGGTGTGACCCCCAAATACAGAGCAGTGGGCATTCCTGCACCATAGGGTGTCCTGCAAAGCCTACAGAGCTGCACTGTTCGGGGGTTTGTGATTTTTTTCCCCTTCAGACATACACACTATCTAGGCTCTGCAGCCACAGCTAAAGAGAATTGCCTGTGCCTCACACACATCTTCCCCCTTTCTCAGTGACTCCCAGCAGTGTGTGAGATGAGGAAAAATCCATCCCGCCTCACTTACCTCCCACACAATTCCCCCATCTCCTTCCCAGTGAGAGATCTTTCACTGCCTGCATCACACAGCCCCTACCCTTGCTTCGCTTACCTTGTCCTGCTTTACCTCTTCCACACTCCTGCCATCAATGCAAATTAAGTAATTGCCAATCACTGCCACCTGTCTGCCAACAGTTTTCCTTCAAATTAAAAAAAAAAACAAAAAACAAACACCTTTGGATCCAGTTAGGAACAAGCAAAAGGTGAAGAATCTGGTTGGTTATTTGCATTGCTCCAAGCTTTGGGATGTTGCTCAGACTAAGAATAAGGCTGTAACCCCCATGAAACGCAGTGTGGTGGGTGCAGAGGCGAGCAAAGCATCCACTGCTCTTGCACAGCTCACACAAAACCTTCATGAACCTCCCTTCACTCTTTACCTCCCTGATCTGTATCTCAGGGTATAATGCAAAATGTCAGGAAGTAATTTGGTCTTTTCCATGTTTAATTCACTCAGTGTAAAAACCTCTCATCTCAGCAAAACGAAAAGTGAAGCCAACAGTTTTCCCGGAGGAGTGCAAGGAGCCATGCCTTGCAGAGCTTCACCCTCTTCCCCTCTCCCACTCTAGTGGCAGCCAGACAGAAGTTTATTAAAAGACCCCAGAGACACCCATCTGCAGCCCGGAAATCCAGATTTCCAAAGAGCTCTTAACCTATATTTCCCATTGTGGCACAAGAGCTGGAGCACATTTTCTGCAGTCCACTATGTCGGTGACCCCCCTCTCTGGAGACAGCTGCAGAAGTCTGCAGTGGTGGCTGCTGTCCTTGTGGGTCAGAGGAGTATCAGAGATGTCATGGGCTGGTGACCCTGCTGTGTGTTTGAAGGATGCCCTTGAAGCTGGTGGGTTTCCCTGTGGTATCTCACCATGGTGCATTCACCTCCACTGCTCTAAACTCAGTGTGCAACAAGAAACAAAGAATATTTGGCCCCCAGCATATTTATTAACAGAATTAGGAAAAAAACACTCATTTTCTGAGCTTCTGAGGAAACATACAAAATTATTTCACCCCTTCTTTTGTCTTCTTTGATCTCTCAAACAAATTTGTAATTAACAAAATTAATTTAGGATGATGCAATGTTGTCTGGCTTGGTTTAGCTGAGCCCTGGGCATGGGAAGCATTGCACAGAAGTAGCTATGGTGATTTTTTGCCTATATAGCCTGTCTAAACATATTGTTTCAAAATTTTACTGTCAAAGATATTTTCCCCTCTCTATGTATGACATCCGACAAGCAGGAAAACAGTACACCAAAAGTGTTTCTTCTTGAGAAAAAAATCACACAGGGATCCAAAAGGGACAGCAGGGTGTGGGAAGAGAGCAGGGGCTTAAAACCCCTCATGTAACAGGACCAGCATGATGCCCCACCTCGCCCTGCTGATCTACAGGGGCTTGTCTGGAGCTGAAACACCTCATCTGGTCTCCAACAGGCTCTGAAGCCAACTCCAGCCCAGCATCAGCTGGTCAAGGGTTGTGGGAAAATTTTCTTGAAGAAATATGTTGATTGAACAAGAATCAGCTGAGGCATATTGATTACTAACAGTATGCCTGATTTCTTAAAAGCCTTTTACTTGAAGATCAGTTCAGAGCATGTCCAGAGATGTTTCTGTCTTTAATGCAATCACCTTCGACTTCACAAAGAATACACAATTCATAAAATAAATTAAGACTACCTAGAACCTGGGCTCTTTTACTTAGGGAAGGCATTAGAGATTTGCTGCACCCTTTTAGGTCGGACCTCCAGTGCCAGCATATAATTTTCTCTTCCTCTTCCCAGAGCCCAGTGCGGATGGTGCCTGCTTAGCTCTTCACACACACAAATGTCAACTCTTTGTTTCTTCTTAAAGCATTGCTGCTAAATCTCTTATCATTTTATTGTCATTTGTATTTTTCTACTGAATGTTGTAGTGGTGCCTTTTGTTTGCGTTTAAATTTCATATTCAGTTCGCATTTTGTATCCCAGGTGGTTCGTTCCTTGTACCCCCCTTCCTATATCCCCCGATGATATGTCCCCAGTTTGTTCCTCCCTCGAGGCGTGTCCCTTGCCTTCCCCCCTCCCTGGGAGGCATGTCTGTCATCTCGGGGCCCAGCCTAGCTTCTAGAAAGTCCTAGGCTGAGCATCGAGTGATTGGCTGTGTCTCCCAGAAATCCCTCCCCTCTCCTGAGAATTGGTTCCCAGAAGTGTCTTTCATTCCTTAAGCCATCCCCTGAACCTACCCCATTGGTCCTTCCTCACCTCCTGCCCCTTTCTCCGCCCACCCCCCCCTTCCCCAATAAGAGTGTGTCTGAGCACTGTTCGGGGTTCTGCGGAGGCAGATTTCCCACGGTGAGGTGGCCCAGCCAGGGTCCCCAATAAACTTGGTCGGCAATCCCCTCTCAGAGTCCTCTCTTCCTTCTCGCCGTTGTCGCATGCCTGCTGGTGTGCTTAGCACAGGAGTGGATCCAAAGGAGTGAGGAAAAGAAGCCCACGGGATTGGAGGAGTCTGTCCTCAGAGTAAGCCGTACCCGTCCCGGTGTCGGCGGGGACAGGGAGCCGGGTCACCGGAGGGACAGCTCCGGGTGTGGACACACCCCGCGACAAATGTTACAACTTTTCCAGGCTTTGAAACCGTTTCGTAGGAGCAAGTTTCTCTCTCCCTCTCTCCCACGTTAACAGGATTCTCCGTGAAAATGTTATACATCAAACCCATTGAGTACAGTGGCCCCATAAGAAAGGAGTGAAAATCAGCATCCAGTATCCTGGTGCTCATGCAAAGGGTGGCTGAGGAGTTGTATTCCATGTTCATATCCAGAACTGTGCCTTAAGAGATCCTGTCCCAACCTGTAAGCAGAAGGCTGCACATCAGGGTCAAAGCTCCAGCCCCCCACTTGTGGGGCATTCCTTGGGCATAGGTAGTCACTACAGTAGAGTGGAAACCACTGAGCCTCAAGCAGTTGTTCCGCCTCAGAAGTACCCATGAACAAAATACTGGTGGTTACCTGAGCAAGACCAGAGTCAGACTGATGTACAACACCTGTAAAGTTGTTACCATATCGTGCTCATCACTGTTCTCTTGGATGGGGGCTGATGCAGAAGGGACAGGGGATGGTGGGAGGAGATGGATCCTCAAAGCTCAGCAGCCTGAGCCCTGCTGCAGCTCACTCCTCTTGGACTTCACTGCGTTTTTGCAGCCAAAAATGAAGATTTCTTTAATAAGCCAGAAATTTCACTTGTGCTTAAACATGGAAAATCACATTATGAAAGGGCTGCTTCACTACAAATGGCTTTGAATTTCTTTGGTACTGTCATAGAGTTTGGGCTGGGTTCTGCTTTTTAAAGACAGCTGGGGAGAAAAAACCTGTATAAAGCTGAAACCGAAATCTTCCCCGGGGCCTATCACCAAAGCCATAAAACAACACTGATGAAGTAACTCATTCCTTCTCCCCAGCCTCCCGCCTCAGGATTGCCTTGGCACACCAAGGTTTCTTTTTGTCCAAGTGAGGCATTTCTTTCCATTCGTAAATCAGCTGAAGACTTTTCCGGGACAACAAGCTCTTGTGAACAGGACAGGGCTGCTCAGGGCAAGGCTGCCAACATGCTACTGGGAGTGTCAAGGGCTAAAGTGCTCTGCAAGTGCAGCAGGCTCACGTATTTCCTAGCGCAACTCCTGCCCTGGAGAAGCAGGGAAGCTGCTTCTGTGGGGGCTGTGTACGTCCTGGCAGCATGTTTGTTTCTTCTAACTACAGAAGGGTATTTGCTGCGCCTGTGAGAGGTGCTTAACCTGCTGTCTTATTCACCCTCCCCAGGAACCACTTTAATTTTGCTATGAATGAAAAATCAGCATGTCCACATAAATATTCAGCCCCTCTTGCAGAGGCAGATAGTGACCAGACATTGAAGGCACAAGTCAGTACAACTGAGTTGTGAAAATTTGTTGTGAAAAAAAACCCCAACACTTTTCCTTCTTTTGCTTATATTTCAGAAAAAATCTCCAGTGTTATCCAGGTTGATATCCATTTTTTAAATTTTATCATGAAGTTGGTTGCCCTCAGGAAAGAATGACTCCCACCTACGATTCACTTGTTTAAAATTCCAGGTTCTAACACAGTTATCAACTTACATTTGAAAAGAGAAGATCCCACTCAAGCCCCCACCTCTCGATGCAAATCCTAATGAGAAGTGAGCTGACTTTTGTGACTGAGGAGGGCTTTGAGCCTCCTTTGAACAGGGCTTTGAGCAACATCCCAGCTTTGCTCCTCCACAAGTAACATTTTCACCCATACCTTAATGACCATAGCTCAGCACTTTTCCAGTGTGTCCCACAGATTGGTTTCACAAACATTTTCAGGGATCCATTATTTAACCAGAATTTTTCCAGCAGCACAGGGATGCTCCTACATAAAACCTTCCAGCTCTAGCTGGGGCTGTCACCCGGTAGCAGAGGAGAACAAGTAAACATCACTTTCTATTTCAAGTTACAGACCAGTTGGGGCAAACAGTGTAAGTAAATCCAGTTTTATCTTCTCAGTCTATTAAAAATTAACTGGCTCTAGAGAAAGGGAAAATACAATGTGTATCTGACTCTGGGAGGGAAATAAAGAGCTGGTAAAATACACAGCTCTAAAAGTATTTAAGCTGAGGGGAAGGGCTGCTGGGGGAAGAAACAGGGTGAATTAGGCTCTTGAGTAGAGAGTTAGCAAACTCAGCCGTGCAGAGTTGCTTTTGTTTCTGCACCAGTTCTGCAGAGATTAATTTCCTTCTATCCCTTTTGGTACACAAGGTCCCAGAGTAACTGCCTTAAGTTGCAACCCAAATCTATACTATGCTTTTGTATTTCCTCAAGCATTAAAGGACTTTTTGAGCATTCAGACAAAGCTTTGTCCTCCCCAGGAGATAGAACATAGGCAGCAAAAAAAGATATTTTGTGTTCTTTAATCCTCCCAACCAAAACCAGCCTGCCTCAGGCTTAGGTATGTTTGTTAATAAGGGAAAAATAAATTTGAGATGGAGCCTTCAATCCGAATTGTGCAGTAGCACAACTTCAGCTTCGTCTTCAACTCATACTTAGCAAAGAAGGGCAGGATACTCGGATCTCACGCAGCCTCATTTCTCCTTAGCACGACAGGCCAGGCCTGCCTTTTGCTGGTCAACGAGCGCAACCTGCTGATATCCCACCAGAACTACAATCTCAGCCATCTACACAGGGCTTGGTTAATCGCTGGGGCAAGATTCCTCTCATTTCAATGATCAGAAGCTGGAATTATTAGCCAGTGCAATTTGTTTTACGTTGTGCCCACTGGATTTTCACCACAAAAGCCTGCACTGCAAGTGGCTCGAGTAAATTCTTCTACAGTATTTTCTTGACATATATTTCATTTTATAATGATTAGCACATAGAATATGATTCATTTTTCAGAGAAACAGCTTTTAAGGATATTTAATAGCCTATTGTACACAGCTCAGCTGGGAGATGAGTGCTCAGCACTGACTTGTTCCCACATGAAACACTCTAGGCTAGCCAAGAAGGACCAAGCCAAAGGTAAGATATAGATATAGATATAGATATAGATACAGATACAGATACAACTATAGATATAGATATAGATATAGATATAGATATAGATATAGATATAGATATAGATATAGATATAGGATTTACCTTTGCAATCACCTGCCAACAAACCCGGCAAGCCTACAGTTGTGATATTGTACAATGACCAAGAAATAAAATGCACAGCACTCATTTATCCAGTTCACTGGGGAACAGCCCTGCAGAGGTGGCAAAGAGGAAGGGCTTTATCAATTTTTGGACGTTGGTTGAATCCAGCATGTAAAGGAAACAATGGAGAAACCAGCCCTCATTTGTGGGCAAGCAGAAGTGGGAGGCAGCATGGCTGACAGGAAACCACAGGGTTTGGCGTTGGGCTGAATTTGCTCTGGCTCAGGGTTTGGCCCTGGCTTTGCTGATGTTTCTGCTTGAAGGCCTCACTACCATTGCTTAGGCATATCTCAGTTTTCTGGGGTTTTTCCTCCAAAAATCTTATCCCGTTCTTCTACTATGCAACTTTATTTATTAAGACATAATGTTAAGATAATTAATAAGTTAAGGGGGCCTAGTCTAACGTTTGCAAGGTTTATGGACACATGCATGGCAGGTACCATCTAAAAGTCCTGGTAACTGGCAGTTTACACTCCTGACATATGACATCCCTGACGCAGCAGAATCTGGGTATCTTGGAAAAGCTGAATAGCAAAGGAGGGATTTCTCCAGGACAGCATCAGGCTCAACTCCTTCTCTGTCTGTTGAGGTTCTCAACATCAGAAGGACTGGACCTGTTGGAGCAAGTCCAGAGGAGGCCATGGAGCAGCCTCTCTGCTCTGGAGCCAGACTGGGAGAACTGGGGGTGTTCACCTGGAGAAGAAAAGGCTCCATGGAGACCTGAGAGCCCCCTCTAGTGCCTAAAAGAGCTCCAGGAGAGCTGGAGATGGACTTTGGACAAGGGCCTGGAGTGACAGGACAGGGGGAATGGCTTCAAACTGACAGATGGGATATTAGGAAGAAATTTTTCCCTGTAAGGGTGGTGAGGCCCTGGCACAGGGTACCCAGAAAAGCTGTGGCTGCCCCATCCCTGGAAATGTTCAAGGCCAGGTTGCATGGGGCTTGGAGCAACCTGGTCTAGACGTGGAAGGTGTCCTTGTACATGGCAGCAGGTTGGAACAAGATGGTTTTTGAGTTGCCTTCCAACCCAAACCAGTCTATTATTCTGCGATTCAGTGATATCAGTCCAAACACTCCCATTTTCCTGCTGAGCTATTTCTCAGTCCATCAGAAGACCTTGAAGGGTTTTCTTGCACAGCCAAGTAAGTTACTACTGATATAAAAGGGAGAAAATGGGGACCTCACACCCCGTGCAAGTGTAAGGAATCAGCATTTCCCAGTTTAACCCACCTGGCTCCTCTCCATCTCCATGGCCACTCCCCACCACAGGGAAGGAAATGGTGCAACTGCAGCTCCCGGGACTGTGCAATGCCAGGGGGCTGTTCCATATCCTTCTGTTACTGGGTGCTAAGTGGCCAATTCTTGTCTTTCACAACTGCACCTACTAACTGTTAAATTAACTTTTTGGGTGCCCAGCACAGGAATCCCTCCAACTTTGGTTCTGAGCTTCCTCATGCCCAAGATGAGAGATCTGCACCTGCCAGCTCACCCAGGAAAGATGGAGAATGCACTGAGACATCCCAACTGCATCACCCTGCACTTGAAAGCTATTTTATTAAGAGTACTTTACCACAAGTGTGTTAGATATATTGCAGTAGCAATGGCATTTTGATGTGTTTTTGAAAGACATGTACAATGCTGTTAGGATCTCTTATAGAGAAGAAATAAAAATAAATGTACACAGTTATGAGCAATTTGGAGTCAGCCCTGCATACAGGAGAGATGGGAAAAAAATTTCAAGGAAATGGCAGCTTAGAGCCATCTTAAAAAGCACCAGACTGCAAAACAGGACTCAAGGAAAAGCTTCTTCAGTGTCTGTGCACCCATAACACCTTCCCTTCTTGTGCCTACCAGCTTGGCTGGCTTTACACTAAGCCTTTCCTTCACAAGACTTTGTAGAGTGGATTGAAGTGCTGCAGTTCTTTCCTTGGTAAAATTTGGAGCATGTGAATTCACAGGAGTCTATAAAAATCAGTAGCTTTTCAAGGCAGCTCTGCCCCAGGCTAAAGTTATCTAACGAGGTATTTAAAACTCTCCCACTGCAAACTGAAATAAATCAGAAATAAAATCTGGTTGAGAGAGATCATTACTGCAGAAATCCCACTGGACACCCCTCAACTGGGAATAGCCAGGCATTCCTGAAAAAAAAATCTTCATTTTTAAATGGTTTTGATTGCAGTAGGAAAAAAGCTTCCAGCAGCCAATATGGAGCTAGCCAGGATCAGAAACACTTTACTACCTCTCTGCTATGAAATCTTCATTGAAAATGCCACCCATACCACCTCCCCTGCTGACTCCTGCTGTTAAGGAGAGCTGAGGGGGTTTGCAGAGAGCTTGTGTCAAATGAAGGAGAATAAGCAATGAAGGTTGTTTCTGGCAAGGATCACACAAACCCACACACCCCATCTTTCAGTTCAGGGATAAGCAGCATTCCCAAACCCTGAATACCCACTGAGAACCCTTTCCAGCACATTGCATCATTTATCAGCCAAGACTCCATTATATTAAGCAAATTACAACCAGAAGCCCCATCCAAACTGGACTGAAGGGACTTAACTTTTACTTAAATATCTGTTTCGTGGTTATAAGTGTGGAAACCAGCAGTTCTTCCTGGCGGGATGGAGCAGAAAGCAGCAGGGATAAAACCAGCCAAACCACTTGTCATAAACCCAGGGAGGGCTCAAAGATTGTTTGGGGATTAAATATTGGCTGTAAAGAAAAGCTTGGAAACACAAGTGAAAAATTTGTCTCTGACTGCTTGTTCCACGGAGGTTTTCAGAAAACACAATGTACAGATGCTTTTGCAAACTAGAAGTGGGGCAGAGACACATCTGCTTCTTCTCTGAATAAAATCTGCATGATTTCCAGAGGTTTCTGTAACTCGAAATATCAGATAATTTATGTGAAAGCACCATGACTCATTTAAATTTCATATTACCCAAGACATGTCTGTAAAGAAAATCTAATGCTTTTCTGTAAGTAGTGCAGAAAAATCAAACTGAAGGATTACAAGAGACACAAAGGAGTCTGCTTTATAGTACAATAGCTGAAACCAAGAAGGCACTAAAGGCATCACTTTAAAACCTAGAATTATCTGCCTCCAGGTCAGTTTTGCCCATGCAACTTGGGTTTGAAACTGTTGTTTCATAATTTGAAGATGTTTTAATAAGTATTACACTGTTAAAACCCAGGGTTTCAGTGAACAGACTTCATGGATTTAAGTGAAATAATTGACAATTTCATCTGAACCAGAAAAAAAGAGATGTTTCGACTCAAAAGCATCAGAATTTCTTAGCCTAAGTGAATACTCGTGAATGCCAAACACTTCCCATGTTCTCAGTCACAAAGCTCTGGTGGGCACAAACACCCAGGGAGGACGGAGCAGCAAAGGGCAAACTGGTGACATCCACTCTGGAGCTTCATCCACCTTTTCTCTTCAGCCCAAGCCTCTGAACCATATTTGTGGTTCCTACCATTTTTGGCTTAAATGTGCCCTTACTTCAGGATGGGGAAGAAAAGGTGTTAAGACACAGCTCAACCAGAGTTTCCTGAAATGTGGAGTTGTTCATTTCCATCTGTTGCTGTGTGCTAAGAGCCCAATCAGTTTATCCATCTTTCCCAATCAGCTCTAACAACTGTTAGAGCCTGTAGACATACAGAGTGCCCAGTATGGCAACACCACCTGCCTGGAGCTGTAATACTTTGCTCGAGACTGATTGGCCAAGACAATAGACTTGGGCTTTCAAAAGTGCATAAGTACCTCAGGTGGCAGCTGTTCAGTGTCTTTGACTGGATCAAAGAACACGGGTGACACGGGCCCAAAATGCCAGCTCTCTGTCTGGTCGCTCTGGTCAGCTTGGTGTCCACTGGTGAGTTGAAATTGCTGTAATGCAGCTGGGTTTGACTGGGTTTAGGCAGACAGTAATGAATTACTGAAATTCAGTTGAACATAAATAATGCTGGGGGTTTTTCCCTCCAGTTTTATGAAGAATGATGGTAATGTGGACAGTTATGACTATTATAAAATATGGAACTAGATGCGCATTAATATACATATACTGAAGTAGTTGGAGGTTTCAGAAAGAATCATAAAATCATTGTTTTGAAAAGACTTCTAAGATCAAGTCCAACCATCAACCCAGCACCATTAGAAAGTAAAAACAGTTTATTTCACAAACTATTTTTAAAAATCTTTATCTATAGCTTTGCTGTCTTTTTAGTGTATATACCTTAAGTAAGACATCAGGAAAAAATGGATCAAGTCTATACAGCAGGTTGTAAAATGTCCTTTTACCTACGGTTTCTGAAATTACAAACTCCTTTGAGCTCATGTCTTTCACTTTAAATGCCCTATTTTGTACGTGAACACTTTCTGTTGCACTAGACTGAGAACATGGTTGAATTTTTCCCGTTTTTCCTGTTTTCCATGTGAAGTCTTCACCAAGCAGCTGGATGCACACCCACCCCAACAGCAGCACCAGCACTGGGCACAGATCTGCAGCGGGAATCCCACCAACCGGATCCGCGGCTGCGACAGATACGGCTGCGGGAATTTCGGTGCTGACAGGTAACGCAGCGGAACCTGGGCACCGGGGTCACTTTGCTTTCCTAAATTAGATGTTCAGGCGGGAGAAAGAGAACAGTTAAACAGGGCTGACACTCAGAATGAGAGAATACTGTTGTCTGCAGGACCTCTTACTCATTGTTGGGGTATTCTTTGGCAATCTTAAAGAAGCACAGTGATACCATTGCTGGTAACAGACGCAGGGGTGAAGCAGCAGGATTGTTACATGAATTACAGACAGAGTAAAGAAAATGGAAGTATTTCAAGGATTTGTGTCATTTATCCTTGCTGCTTATACTCCAGAAATTTAACTAACACTCAGCAACAGCTCACAGGAAGCTGAGTAGATTCATTTACACAAACTAAAAGTCTGTCAGCATCATTAAGTAGGGACCTCATAAAACAACAGGTTATATTTCTCTGAAAAAATACTTTTTTATGTAGAATCACTCATGCATTTTCCTATCATCTCCTCTCCCCAGGCTTTATGTGTCCATCCTCATCATGTAACTTGCAAATTTCTAAGTGAGAAAATGCCAAACATAAGATTCTATTTTACATGGGCACAGATTGTTTTTTTTTAGGTAAAAAATTGGTACTTTTCTATAATAGTTTGAAATACCCCATGAACTTGGGGAAAAAAAATAAGTTTAAATTTGAAATTTCATCCCACTCTAAAAAGTTCAGAGTAACATGAACAATTTGCAACAACAAAAAAAGATGCTTCAAACCTGCTACTTCTGTCCAATTTCATTGCAAGTAAAAAATTTTGTTAGACAAGCTTCAGCTATCATCCTGCATTGTGACCAAGTAATATGTAACATTAACCCTGAGAGATGTCTCTGGTTACGTATTTCTGCCTCCAGGCACAGTAGCAAGGGAAAGCATATGGGTGTGGATGTCATCTGTTCTGATGGAGCCACGGTGTACGCTCCTTTCAGCGGGCAGCTCTCAGGGCCCATCCGATTCTTCCACAATGGAAATGCCATTGATGATGGAGTCCAGATCAAGGGATCAGGCAAGTATTTAACAGCAGGTGTGCTGTGAAGCATGCACAAGTAATCACTTCATTTACTCGAGTAAGGTTTCTGTGGTTCTTCAATTCGAGCATAGAGTTGATTAGTCTTACACCCTCTCTAGCATGCTGAAATATTGGAAGACAGCACCAGCAGGATGTAGTCCTTTCCTATGCTTTTCTTGGAGAGGAGGAAAGAAAGGAATTGAAAAACAGGTAGTAGGAAAATAACAACCCCAAATCAAAAAACAGGAAACAGTAAAAATAAAGCACCGGAAATATGTCCTCAGTTTTGCTGAGAGGATGTTTTTCTGACTCTATTTTCCAATTCCCTTTTTTCCTTTTTGCCCTGGCAAATACAGTAATTTTGATTTCACCATTGTTGGTACCTTGACTACATTTCTGCTTCACTCTAACAGTCTCCAGTAAGAGGCTGGCAGGGAATGCTTCTTGCTCATCCCAGGAGCAGATGCAGCTGATGTTTCCTGACCTCGCTTCCTCTCCCGTCTCTCCCAGGTTACTGTGTGAAGCTCGTCTGCATTCACCCCATCCGGTACCACGGCCATATCCACAGAGGGCAACAACTCGGGAAAATGCTGCCAATGCAAAAAGTATATCCTGGCATTATTTCTCATATCCACGTTGAGAACTGCGACCACTCCGATCCTACTCATCTGCTTACGCCTGGTAAAAAAACCCTGAACAACAAAAAAAGCAACTCAGAACAAGAGTAGATTTATCCTCTAGGACTTGTGATTGTATTTTTGAATTTTTATATTTAAAGCATGTTTCTTCTACGAAATAACCCTAATCTAGAAACATTACCATCCAGCTTAGGTCTACATTCCATTTACATTTCCTAAAGGATGACAAATTTTATGGAGGAAAATCCAACTACAAGCATGGGATGAAATTTCAGTATGTTCTTACCGAACTGTAAATCAAACACAGTAGGTGCACACATGCAAGTGTTAAAACTATCTAGAAGTTAACTTTGATGTGCTGTGTTCCTGTATTTCAAAGCTGTTCCACCATCGCCACAGCAGGACAGACGCTGGGCCGCAGTGTGTGCTGGGAACCCTACCAACGAGATAAGAGGCTGTGATAAGTATGGCTGTGGATACTACGGAGCTCCAAGGTAATATAATAATTGGAACACATGGGGTTTTGTTGTTCTTCCATTGAAGTAAGAGCTGAATTCTGTTTAGGTCACACAAGAATTGCAGCTTTGAAGGTTTAGATCAGACATGAGGAAACTTTTAGGCTGCCCACACTGTTCAAAACACCTCTCCAGACTAAGCCATGCCTGATCTGACCTAATGCTGGCAGCACTCCTGACTCAAGTGGAAGATTGGGCTCGATGTGCTTCAGACAACCAAACTTTCTGTGACTCTATGGTTTTATTTAAAGACCTGGAAGAAAGGCGTTTTCCTCCAGCTCTTACAGGTCATCCACCCTACACGGCAATACATCACCTACACCTCTGCAGATCCTTCAGCCAGTTTACTGACTCTATTTCTGTCCTAACAATGCATTTCCAGATCTCACCATGTGCTGCCTGACCTCTCTCTGTAACACTGGGCCTGACCAGAGATTCCTGTAATGATGTGTTTGTTTTCAGACGCAATGGCAAGGGGAAGCACCGGGCAGTGGATGTCATCTGTGCCGATGGGGCGACCGTGTACGCTCCCTTCTCTGGCCAGCTCTCTGGGCCTGTTAAATTCTTCCACAATGGAAATGCCATTGATGATGGAGTCCAAATCAGGGGATCAGGTAAATAGCTATCTTTCATTTAACATTTCTTTGTCTTGAGCTCATACAAGATGCATTACCTGCAGTTAGCCATGTAATTTAGCCATATTTTCTTCTACCCACTTACATGCAGAACTTTTTGCTCCTACTGCAGAACATCTCCAAGCTTTTCCCTTTCCTACAGCATGAATTCCCACCTTCTCCATTCCTTCCATCTTCCCTATTCTGTCAATTACTCCAACCACTACCTATTTTTTATGACCACAATGTCTTTGCTATTTTGGTATTTCCACTATTGCTATCCCGGTGGAAAGGACAAGACAGAAATTGTTAGTATTTCTGAAATATAGTACAGAAGAACAAATGCTTCATCAGTCATCTGATGTTTTCCCTTCTCTTGTTTTTCCACCAGAATTCTGTGTAAAACTACTCTGTATCCATCCCGTACGATACAATGGTGCAATTTCCAAGGGACAAGTCCTCGGGAGAATGTTGCCCATGCAAAGAGTATTTCCTGGGATCACATCTCATATTCACATTGAGAACTGTGATCACTCGGATCCTACAAGCAATCTTGAAAGGGGGAAAGGGCAAAGAGATTGAAATGGAAATGCGGTAAATTCCAAATAAATCCATCTCAGCATCCAAAAGTTGTTTTTTCTTCCCATGCACAACAGTTTATACTACCATCTATTCAATACTTTGAGCCTTACACAAGCAGTGTCTGTTGGATGGCAACAGGAACTCAGAAAATGAAAAAAAGATTTTTGTTTGAATTTGTATTTGCAAGAGAATCAGGAAATTAGTAATGAATAGCTTTCTCTGAGTCTGAAAAATCAGCTAAAATGCAAAGCGCTCACTCCCTCCTGTGGCAGAGAAGGTGCATGCCTATCAGCTTCTCCCTCGAGCACCAGCTGGCCTCACTTGTTTGGATTAGGGAGCAGAACAAATGCTCCAAAAAATCAGTGCATCAAAAATCCCAACATTCATCAATGCAGGCCCATTTAACTGGAAGCTTGGAGCTGGAGCAAGCTGACATTCAACAGCTGGATTTGCTGACCTTAAAGGTCTTTCCCAACCTTAGTGAGTCTATGATTCATGGCTTCACAGAGTTGCTTTAGTGACAGGGACTGAGAAAGGGACAATGTTCAAAGCAGCCTTTTAAGAGTTTCCCCCTAAACTGTAACTCTCTCACCAGTGTTTATAAATACACTAACACTGTTCTATTGGCTGGAGAGACACGGAGGACTCCAGGACTTTCCAAACACCCACAAGCTTTGTCCACACTCCATTTTACGGTTTGCATGTCAGAAATCCTCAGGTTTCAGGCACAAACATGGAATGACAATGACTAATTTGCCATTCTCCAGTGTCTCCCAAGGTTTGTTACATACATGGCTTCTAGCAGGACAGAACCCTAACAGGAGACAGTGCAACAGATGGATGAATCTCCTATCAGTACATGGATTAAACCACTTTATTACATTTTCATTTAAAGCAAACCATGTATCTTAAACTAAATACTGTTTGGAAATATTTCAGTTTTGTGTTTAAATTACAATCCCCTGGATTATGGAAGTGCTCAGATCACAGGCTCTACTAAGCAGAGTTGGATGCCTCTTAATGGTGCAACAGACAATAAACCATTACTGACTCAGGTCTGGGTGTTACCTTGTTCCAGCTGGGAACAAGTGTGTCCAAGCAAAGGGTGGCTTAAACCTTTAGCTGTTGTTTTGTGGAAGTGGAGAAAAAAAATCACATATTCTCTGCTATGAATGCACTGGTTTTGGCTGGGTTAGTTCATTTGCTTCATAGGACCTAGAATGGAGCTGTGGATTTGTACTGGAAGCAGCACTGATAACATGGGGATGTTTTTGCCATAGCTGAGCAGTGCTTACAGAGAGCCCAGGCTTGCTCTGCTTCCTGTTCTGCCCCACCAGGGAGGAGGCTGAGGGTGCACAATCTGGGAGGTGACGCAGACTGGGCAGCTGAGCCCAGCCGACCCAAGGGACGTTCCATAGTGTATGACATCAGGCTCAGTATATAAAGCTGGGGGAAGAAGGTGGAAGGGAGATGTTCATGAATGATGGAGCCCTGCTTTCCTGGAGATGGCTGGTGGAAGTGGTGAATGAATTCCCTCTTTTGGGGTTGCCTGCATGTGTGGCTCTTGTTTCACTACTAAACTCTATCTCCGGCCGTGAGTTTTTTCACTTTTACCCTCTGATTCTCTCCCTCATCCCTCTGGCTGTGAAGGGCTCAGCTGCCAGCCAGGGTTAAACCATAACAATGACAAACACCACCAGCAAAATCTTGTAGACTTCTCACTATCAGTAGGAAGATAGAACAAGTGTGGCACCAAAATCATTACAGCAAAATTTATATACAATGCATTTGAGTTTACAGTGTGCAAAATGTTAACACAAAAATACATACTCTAATTTACATCAACTCACCATGCCCTTCCCCTTTTAAGAAAATAAATATAATACAATCTTTCTCAAAAAACAAGCAATAGCAACAAGTATTAAACAGTCCTGAATTAAATATTTCAGGATTACCTCCAGCAAGCCTTTCTCTAGAAATCAGGGCTTACACAAAGCTCTGGAAGATACATGTAAGATTACTACAGTCCATTCTGGCCTCTAAGTGACAAATATAAGTGCTCTAAATCCTTGATTCCAAATAGAAGTGGATCAAATACAACTGCATTGCATTTGATCTTTCCGTCTTACCAGCCACATTTATGAAATCCTTATTTCTTAGTAATCAAAGCATGGAACAGCATTCAGACATCAGATTACAAAGGCTTGAGCCCAAATCCAAAGCTATTCCTCATTGTCCTGACAGTTTCCAAAGTGCTTTATTACTCACTCAGGCAATCACTCTAGGACCAAACGTTTAAAATCGGTAAGTTCAACAAAATCTCTTTTCCATCCTTTTAATGCATAAAACAAAAACAACATACTGTACAATGCATTCTCTAGTTTCTGTAATCTGACAAAATTACTTGAAGTGCAATTTAAAACTGTAAAGTTTTTTGTAAGCGTAAGCTTATGAACATTTTATTATACTGCCATGAATTTAAGACAGATTGTATCTGATTAGCCTGGGCTAGTGTATTTTAATATACAAGCTTTTACAATTAGAACATGAATAATTAAATAAAAAAGCTATATAAAACATCATGACAAATAATACTGTAGTCAAAGTTCCATCCAGCTTTCCGCAGACTGATTTCCTAAAGGAAAATTTTTTCTCTATTCCTTTTCTGACTAGATCAGAAAGACTAAACAAAGACATAAAAAACCCAAAAACCTCCCCACTTTAAAGTAAATGGAACGTTTAAACTGAAGCTCAGAGAAGCCCAAATTCACTGAAGTTTGAAGCACCTGTAAACCATAGACACGCTTTCAGAACTGTTAAGTATACTTACATCTATTTTCTATTTCAATATGCAATTAATATTGTAGAGTGTTTTGCTGTTAGAGGTTTTCTCAAGGAAGAAAAACTCAAATCTGGAAGAAACTTTTCACATTTAATTTTTAAATTTTTTATTTGCATAGAAAGCAACACCCCTATTCTACCATTTTATCTACAAACACAGAGAAGTTACCATGTTGGCATCATATCAGGAAACCACATTCTTCCAAGGTGTTTGGAGACTTCCAGATGAAGCCGATCTAAACTGTAATCACTATCTGGAATCAGCACCTCCTCCATTATGGAAAGCTGAGTAAGCCTGCCCCCACACATCTTTACAAATTCAATAAAACCTCTGCAGGTGACTTCACATTCTCCCAGTCCCATGGCTGTTAAGTTCTTACAGCGCTCAGCAATCTGGATGAGTTCATCATCCAAAGGTTGAAGTCCATTGGCACACACGACCAGCTCGATCAGCCGGGGGCAGTTCATGCCAATGCGACCCAACATTGCCTTGCTCACTGCACGACCGAAGTACACGTGTGTAACAGGTGTTTCCTCTCTGAAGAAAGCATCAAATTCATCTTCATACAAGAAGAAATACATCACAATGTTGACTTTGGGGGAGTGTTTAACAAGAGCATCCCAGCTTTGCTTTTTAATGGTGTGAAATTGAACTTGTCCAGGATTTTCACTCACGACATCGATGCGAAGGTGTTCGAGATCAACATGTTTCTCACTTGAAAGAGCCAGCAGCAGTTCATCACTTAATATGTAGTAGTTCAAAGCCAGCTCCTTAAGTCCATGACACTGATCAGCCACACAAAGAATCCCTGAGGAACAAAAAAATTTACTCTGTAAAATGAAAAGCGAATACAAGCAGTTGTTCGCTGTAAAGTTCAACCAAGTACTGATTCTACTGGCTTGAGTTTTCACGCTTATATCCAAACCCCATGTAATACTGAAGTTCTAGGTATCCACAACCTTTTACAGGGTTTTGGCCATTAACACTTAACAGTAGAAGACACAAGTCACACTCATCTTGGATCTGCATATCCTCCTCTTTGCCCCTCCCTATGCAGAATTTCCTCAACTTTGAAGAAGCAACTGGAAATCAGGTCACATTCAGCTGAAGTTACCACCATTCCCTTCCCTAATACTCATTCCTTCAATTTTCAGCTATTTAAATCACCATCAGCCACCCAGTTTAACAGTTAGACCCTTCTGTGAATTAAGGCCTAAATAACGTAACTCCTCCTAAGCTGCTGGGATATGAAGTACACAGATCAAGTCACCTTTTGTGGACTCCAGAAAAGAATACAGAAACAGACCAGACCCAGACTCCCTTTCCTAGCATTAAGGTTTCAGGAGAAAGGCAAGTAAGCAGCTCTCTGAACTTCCAGCAAGGCTGTATTTTGAAGGGAGGGAGTCCTTCATCAACCAATGAGAAAGTTACCAGTCCCAGATCTGGACACACGAGGGCACCCTGGAAACACTCACAGTCTTACACTACAGGTTCCTGAAATTTGTACACACTCACAGCACCTTGCAAAACAATTACTGAAAACTGTTTTAATCTCCTTTATCCCACCAAGCAGTAGCTGATTCATGGATCAGGGATTTTGTGGTGTTCCCACAGAACACCGGTTAGTTAAGTTTACAAATCTGCATACATTAAGGAGCACCCATTTGGTTACCCTGACATAATAAAGCAATGAACATCATGTCCTTTGAGCATGTGTGAAAAGCTTACACTAATTTTGGAGGGTTTTCCTCCTCAAGGCCTATCATCAGAGGTAGCAGCTGGAGAGAATGAAAAAATAATCCCCAGGATTCCAGAAAATGCAGTCAAGTGAGTAGCACCCCCACCTTCATCAACCCAACTCATACACTAACAACCACCTTCTTCTTCACCTTCCAACTGTCCAAACTCAAGACTAAGTCAATTATGATGCTTTATGGCTCCATTTTTCACATATATTCACTACTCACCAGCAGGTGAAACATGAGGACAGCTGCTCATTTTTAGCAGTTTTAGAGTATCACTGTTGTTAGCAACAAGAACCTTCAAGGAAGGATCATCAAGTGGTGTGTCATCTATCTTGATTGATGATAATGACTTGGAGTTTACAAAAACTACTGTCAGTGCTGACGCAAAATGAGCCTATTTGGAGAAATTGTAAGAGGGAAAAAACTTCTTATGAAAAGATGGGCAGAACTTCAGTGCTTTAACCTCATGTTCTACACACACAGTTCAAAAATAAACACTTCCCATGCATCCCCATTTCTTGTGTAACAAAGGAAGGCTTATTTGAAGGCTTATAGCAGATCTTTGTTTAAAAACATGCTGGTGCATGTGACAAAATTAACTTTACACTCATTATTTAACTCATCTACTCTGATTTATCATTTCACTGTAATACAGTGACAACTACAGGGATAACTGGACACATCGATGAGCCTGAAGTATCCAGAATCTTTCTGCAGAAAAAAAAGAAACGGCCTTTATTTTCCAGAGAGTAACTCTTCTGTTACTACAAACTAACTAGAGACTGGTCCATAAAAATTACCATTGACTGAAAAACAGAGTATTAAGAAAGCTAAAATGGTTTAAGAGTGAATTAAAATATGCTAGTTACAGTTTGCAGAACCTTACCTTAGAGACATTCATGAAGCTTGGTTTTGCTGTAGAGATCAAACCCAGTGTCTTGATAGAACAGTTCACCAACTGAGAAAGGATGTCACAGGCTGCTTCTGCTGACTCAGTACTACTATCAACCTATAAAAGAAATATAAAAATAGCAAAATCATTCTTCAGTATTATTTAGAAAACAGCACCATGGATACCTGAGACAGCAGGTTCCACAACTACTCACCTGTACTGCTCCAGACTGCAACTATCACAGGCACAAAGTGCAACACTGACTGGAAATTTCAAGACCAGAAGGAGTTCAGGGAAGTTACTATTAGAAAATTTTCCTGAGTGTGACTGCTGGGTACTGCTAGTACGAACACATACCTTAAACCTAAGTCTTGTCTTCAAATAACTTCATGTTATCGCAATACTGTAACCGTACTGGTGCTATGATAGACAGTCACATGTATGTGTTTTTTTAAAATGCGGATTTTGGAGCCCAAAATAGACTTGACAGTCTTTGCTCCAGCAAACTAATCCATTTCATCTGCATGGACAACACCTTTGCATCTTAAATAATGAACTGATTCGCAATTCATAAGCCTGAATAGTAACTTTGGACAAATCTGTTTTTTTGTCTCACCTTCCTCCTCTGTTTTGCATGGCATTTGCTGTTTCTTTACTCTGCAGAGGTTAGTGTGTAGAAAATTGGATGGAACTGTCTGCACATGTGGAAATAAATTGTTGCAGCAGTTGCATTTTTAAACATAAGACTTGCCAGGTACAAGCCTTAAGGCAGCTGACACAGAGCAGCTGCATCCCTCGTGCTCAGTGACGTGACACCGAGCCAGCGCTCATCCACGGCTTACCTTGAAGCTGACGTACTGCAGATGGTCAGCGTGCCTCTTGATAATCTGCTGAATGAGATCCGGATGTGTAGACTTTAAGTAAGAAGTGGCTGGCTGGCTAAGTTCAAATTCAAATCTCCTCCAGAGATCTGGGATGTGAAAAACTTCATTCCACCTTCGACAAACAGAAGATGCCCTGGCTCGATCCACTAAAGTCAGGAACTGAAAAACACGCAGAATCACGTGGTGTGGAAGGTTGCCCCAGTCCACTGAGGTGCATGGGTCAGATTCTTCAAACCCTGAGCGATGTAAACTAGTTTTTTGTTTTTTGCTTGTTTGTGATGTTCCAGGAGCTTCAGTTCCAGCCACAAGCTTCTGCCCAGCTCTCTTCATCATGAAAGTTTCAGAATGTAACAATCCCAGGAGTTCAAACTGCACAGGTTCCTGAAACGTCTCACGTACAATAGGTCTCTAGAAAAATACAGACGATTAGGGGAGGAGGGGAGACAGGGCAGTGGATACACAGTGAGAGATAACAAGTTAATAAAATTTAAATATAGCATGTTACTTTGAAAAGAAGCATATCCATATGTCAATATCCAATGCGCAGATGTTGGCAAGGACCTTCTCCCTCAGTACCTTTTGTACAACTTGGATTGAATCTGGAGAACTTGGACTTGTTAATTTAGCATGTGTAGTTCCATGCATTAGTGTTTCACAGTACATAAAGCATTTTGTAGGAAACAAGAAGTATTTAACAGCAATTTAATTCAGAACTAGATTCAATTTAAATTTAAGTTCAGTTGACAAACAATGGAATCTACTCATGACCTCTAAAAAAAGTTTATCAACTACAAAATTTAATTCATAAACTCTCTTTTTAAACACAGATAAACCTGGAACAGAGGTGTTCAGAAGAGTCAGATTGAAAAGTTTTGCCCACCTTCCCCCCTTTTTTTTTTTTCCAAATCATGCCAAGCACAGGAAAAATGTTTGTACAACAGTAAAAAACTTCAGAGGCCACTTATCAAAGCAGGGCAAAGTAAGTGAGGTTCACATGCTGTAGTTCAGCAGGAAAAGGACAGTGACCTTGGAAATCAGCAAACTGCAGGATCTACTTCAGCAAGGGACATTTGCCACACAAGCGAGAGCTCAGAGAAGAGCAGCATTTCACAGGCTGAAACAGTGCAATCTAACCAAGTCCATTCTAGACTGAATGCTGTTGTTCAGTCAATTTTCAACAACCGTCTTTGTCACTTCATTTTAGTAAAGGTGAGGCCCCTTCTCCAATGTCCCACTAATTAGATATTCATGCCGACCTTCTCTTCCCAACCTGTGTGAAGTTTGTATTTTCAAAGCAACCATGTATTTTTCAAGAATAAGCAGAGCAAATTATCTATTTTTACTGAACAAGCTTCCATGGCAACCCTCACAGCTTGCTTTTTCTGGACTGGAAATTTTCCATAGTATCTTCATTATGGGGGAGGGAGAAAGGAAGAAAAAAACCCACCCCACAAATCCCTGTTTTGCAAAAACAGCTGCCAAAATGCATACTGTCTTATCAAAAATTTACCTGGCATTTTCCCCAACTTATAAAACCTCATCTGTTTGGCTCATGAGGTGTCTGACAAACTCTAGTATTATGAAAATAAGGCATGTGCATTCCTTGAGAAGCTGGCAAGCACAATGCAGCCAATTTATTAACAGCTGTTCGTATGACCAGCTTCACTACTGCTTGACTTCCTGACAAATTATCTCAATCACCAAGGAATTTATTTTAGCAGTTGTTATAAATATTCACCCAGTCTATTTAAATTTCCATTAATGATTGGAATCAGCAATATATGCAGAAGGAGAAGCCAGCAACACTCTTTAAATTATATGAAATAGTAGTTTTTCTTTGCTGAATAGACACGAGGCTTATATTTAATAGTGTTACAAATGTAATGAAGATGCAGTCTCAGCATGAATAAATATTTTACTACTAGACCATCAAGTTATCATCCACAAAACCATGTTTTAAGACTTTAGACTGCTTTAAGTCACACAACAAATGGGCATTCCAAACTATTAAGTGTGGATGTAGTAATTAACCATTACAAAACTCTCTCCTACAGTTGGCCACAGCCTTGCTAAATTTAGCAAAGGCTAAACACCTCTTGAGTTATATATCTCTGTTGTTTGTTTTTCCTCCTCCCTACTTGAAAGGAATTACAAACTTGGCTGTTTCCGAAAAATAAAGTCCAGAACAATAAAAAATAAACAAATGCTGTTGTTTGAGAAGCTTCTCCTTGCTGTTGCTATTCCCACGCAGATGGGCAGCATCTTGGTTAAAGACAGGTTTCTGATAAAAATGGAAATTTTTCCTATCTTATTTGAAACTTACTTGAACTTCACAGGTTCTGATTTGGCTCCCACAAAGAAGTTATGGCATGTGAAGAACAACCAGAAAGCCCATTCCCCTAAACCACAGGTCACGCTACAGACCAGATGCAGCACATCCACCCCAGATGTGGGAAGAGATGCAGCAAGGTACTGCCGGCGAACACGGCATCTATGCTCTGCCTGCTGAAACATGGCCCGAACTTGGTTGTTGTTGCTACACCCTTTAAAACCTGCGATGCCCAGAATGTCTATGCTTAGTATTCTATACTCCAGTACTTTAAATCTAGAAAAATGAATTATTATTCACTGTGGGATGCAAAGCCAGAAAAAGGTTCCATTGGTTATGCATCATAACATTTTCACCAAACATGAAGGCCCAACATTTACTGCAAAAATAAGAATCCTTATTTCATTCTGAATGCTTTATAAACAGTATGTATTTTAAAGCACAAGTTAAGTTAGCTAAATTACAGTCCCATGTGATATAATCCAGGTAGTATTCAAATGAGAG
>VYZQ01045721.1:12822-29281 GCA_013400655.1 Mystacornis crossleyi | reverse complement strand
CATCCAGAGGAGGGTAACAAGGCCGGTGAGGGACTTGGAACACAAGACCTGTGAGGAACAACTGAGCGAGCTGGGGTTGTTTAGCCTGGAGAAAAGGAGATTCAGAGGTGACTTTATCACTCTCTACAGCTTTCTGAAGGGTAGTTGTAGTCAGGTGGGGGTTGGTCTCTTTCTGAAGNTGAGAATATGTGAGGGAGAACAACACGGCTACACCAAGGTCAGTGGAGAAGGAGGGGAGGAGGTGACTTTATCACTCTCTACAGCTTTCTGAAGGGTAGTTGTAGTCAGGTGGGGGTTGGTCTCTTTCTGAAGGCAGCAACTGACAGAACGAGAGGACACAGTCTCAAGCTGCATCAAGGGAAATATAGGTTGGATATTAGGAAAAAATTTTTTTACAGAAAGGGTGATAAAGTGCTGGAATGGACTGCCTGGGGAGGTGGTGCAGTCACCATCCCTGGTTGTGTTTAAAAAAAGACTGGATATGGCACTCGATGCCATGATCTAGTTGAGGTGTTAGGGCATGGGTTGGACTCAATGATCTTGAAGGTCTCTTCCAACCCAGACATTCTGTAATTCTGTGAATCTTCTTTTCTTGAAATGAAATAATGTTGATAATAAGGTTTTCATTTTCTTAACACCTTAGCCGTGCATAGACAAAACTATAGTTTCCAGTACAATGTTAATTTGGGTTTGGATTATAGACTCTGAGAGTACATTTTCCTCATTATAGCACATACTCTAGCTATCATCTCCCCTTTATAAATAACATGATGCTATGCAACATTCCCTGATTGCACCCTTCTTCCTTTCCTTGTCCTGATTCCCAGCTTCTCAACATATTTTAATTACCTGTTTAAAGTGGCTTTGTGCAGCTGATTGTCCAATGTGTACCATATACCTAGACCAGCATGCCCAAGCCTGCAAGAGCATTGTTTAGATGGCCAAAAATTTGACAAGGGTCTAAGACATCTCCCTAGAGTTTATCCAGATCCTTAAATTGTCAAGGACAAGACAGGCATACCTTCCATATGGAATTGACCAAAAGGCTTGGTGTGTAGATTGTATAGATTTCTGAAGGCACTCCGGAACAGTGATCAGAGTTACATGATACACTATCAGCTTTGCTTGTAACCTGATTTTTTTTTATTTCAGATATGATGATTTAATCTCTCTGAAGCTGTTCTTGCATTTGCTGCCCTCTTCATGACATATCCCCCAGTCTCAGGGCTCAGAGACAGTTTGCTGGTGAGGTAACAGCAGTTTTCTACCCGTTTTGGTTGCATGGTTAATGCTGCGTAGGCAGAATTTCTGTTAAAGACAAGACTGAACTACAGCGTTGTGTTTTTTTTTTTTTTTTATTTGAGGGAGGGGTTGTAGTATTTTTTTGTTTATTTGGGGGACTTTGTTTTGAGGTTTTTCTTTGGGGGTTGTCTGTTTTGTTTGTTAGTTTTTTGTTCGAGTTTTTTGATGCTGTCCACGCTGAACTACTTGGCAGGTTTACTAACACAATCAGATATGTGTTTTTAAAGAGTTTCATGGCATGCACACATGACACAAATGCATACCTACGTATTACAATAAGCAAATGAGATATTTCAAAAAAATTATTAAACCATGTCCAGTATTGTAGTAAAAGAAAATAACACCTTAATGAAATTCCTCTTTGATAGATATTCATCTGTCAATGCTAGATATTAAAGGAACTAATAAAATTTTTCTGAAATTATATGGAAAAATAGAATAGGAAAAATAAATATTCTGAAGTGTAAAGCAATCTGCCATCTGACACAAGCTACATCAATATTGCAATAACTCAACTGGTTCAGACCTAATGAAAAAACAGTACAAATTGTCCTCTCTCTAGGATAAGTAATTAATATCTTTTTAATTAATTCAATAAATTATCAGGATTATAGTAACTAACATAATATCTTTCACGATAAATATAATATTTTATAGCTAAACCTGAAGTTACAGTAGATCGTGGCTGTGCACAATGGCTGCAGCTTTTCCAGTGCATGTGCCTTTATAGTCGTAATGCATCCCAGATTTAGTTGTTTTTATTGGCTCTTGGCGTTCAAGTATGTCACCAGCTCTGAACTCAAATGTCAAAATACAAAGAGAAGTGTATGGAGCCCCTTTGCAATAATCTGGCACTGAAAAGATAGGAAAAATTTTCAGAAATCAATATTTTCCTTCTGTAAGTTCTCCTCAGCTATATTGAATTGGAAAAGAGGGTTTTGCCATATGCACTGAGTGATCCCTTTCTCATTGGTTTGAAACTTGATAAATACAGGGTAAAGGAAGATGACTGCCAATAATTAAGATGAAAAAAACAATATACAGTGATCAAACATTGTCTTCTGCCGACAGATTTTGATCCTATAGTGCAAAATATATCTAAAATAAATTTCCTAGATAATGGTAGCTTTTCAGCTATCTTTCTAAGTAGGCAGCATCTGCAGTCCCATGTTCTACTAGTTCATATACTCATTAATTTTGCCTGTTACCTGTCCTAAGCGTAATAGTATCTCACCTACATGTTTAGCTCTACTACTTATGTTGAGTGCTAAGGACAATGTAGACCTATATTTTTTCCAGAGACCGTGTCACCTAAATGCCACAAGTTTGCAGCATTAACAATTAAAGATTAAATGTTTAGATATACAAATATGTATTGACACATTTATGTATACTTCTTTAAAAAATATACACTTTATATATATATTTGTTTGTATATTTAAATATATCATGCCTAAATAGTATCTAGTATCATCTTTTTACCAACTCCAGTTAATTAGCAAGTGCTAAATTTTAAAAGTGCTGATAAGCTTTTTTCTGTAAGTGAGAGTTAATTTAATTCTATTTTCCTTTTTCTCTTATATTTATGAGTCGCGTATTATTTTGCAAGAGATTCCTGCTGAACTTTTCAACCTTGCCCTGGATAAACTAAATAAGTTGAATTCTTCTAGTCAGTCACTTTTCAGTCAGGCTTTCAAAAACCTTAAGGTCTTTTCTAAATCCTGTCAATTTTAACAGATTTTTTTCACAAAAACATTTCAGTTGATTTCATTATTATTTCCAGAGATGCACAAATCTCATGTTGCTTACCAATATCTGAATTTACCTCCAAATTTCGTGATCACTCTTATGCATACACTGAAATGTTTATATCTGTACAATACCAGTAACGAATGTGTTTGAGATACTTCTTTTCTCTTGTCATATGCTGATGACTAGGTTCGAAATCATATTGTCATCCTTGCTTAAGGTGAAAGCTGAAATCTAGCACCTTCTGTAAGCTCCCATAGACCTCACTGGAAAATAAGCAATGATGATATTGTATGTTCAAGCCCTTAAAACCTTAAAAATCTGAATCAGTCTTGAGTAATTTCATAAACAAAGTAATAAAATGATGGGTATAGTCATTTCCCCACTCCTGCTGGCCCTCTCCGTGGCATTTAATGACAGAAGAATGAAATGCAGTCCCAAATGAGGATGAGAGAGGCATTGGAGATGTTTGACTATGAAAACAAAATTCATGGTTTCAGTCAGCTGTCCGAGACAACAAAGTCAGCTTCTGCCTTTGGCTTTTAAATAAAAGCTCAAGCATACAAATCCACAGGTCAGCGGAAATGATTACCATAAACAAATCTGGACAAACATCCTGCCATTTGGAAGCCTATGCAAATAGACGTGTTCATCATCTGGGTTCCACTAATCCACACAAAACTATGCACATTTTAAAATAAGCTTAAACAATGTCTCTTCTTTGATGATCCAATCAAAACAAAATTAATATTTTTGTGAAAACTAAAATGGACATCTCATTCCTGTTTTCCTTCTTTTGGTGGGGGGAGGGAAGAGGGGTTGCAGGGTGGTGAGAGAAAAGGCAGAGTTATCTCTCAAAAATGCCTCCAGATTTTAAAGAGAGTAGAGTACAGTCATCTAGCAGCAGAGAACTTTTTTGCCAGGTTGATTGACAACCCAGGCAAGTCTTCAAGCCTGTGTGACAGAGTCCAACTGTTATGTGATGTAACTTCTTCCCTGCATGGAGCTGCAGCAGCAGTAGTCTCTGATCCCCTGCCACATCACAGCTTTAAGTGGCTGCTTTCCACACCAATGGCACTGACACTTCACTGGCTGCACATCTATCCCGAGCCTTTGCACTTACAGTGCCTGGCACCAGGCCCTATTTCTCCTTCCCTGAATTTTTTCCAGCAGTGCTTTTCCTGGTCATATTAGAGTTCTCCAGCAGATCTCCACTTAGCTATATATTTTTTTTTACATCCAAGATAATTTTTTTCACTTGTACATTTACTGCCTCCTGCCTTATCATTGGGCTAACTACAGACACTTTCTTTGAAGCAAAATTCCATAGAAGTCAAAAATGGAATGAACAAAGTTAAAGACTCAAGGGGAAAAGTGACAAATAGTATTTAATAAGTAGTGATCTTTGAATAAACCATTAGACAATTCTAGCAAGGACAGAATTGCAATGGGCAGTTCCAAGACAAAAAGATTTTTTTCCTAATAAATGGTCTACAACTTTCTTCTAAGTATTGTCTTTTAACTCCTAACTCACGTCACAGTTAGGTAGCACAGGTTCAGTGAAATCAAAGTTATTATACCTATGGGGCTTGGAGCTAAGGGTTTTATAAAAACAGAGAAAACTAAATGGCTCAGTACACTTTTGCATCACAGAAAGTCTGCTTTAATGTCCAGACCCTGGGAATTATTGACAATTATGTCTTTTGGTGTCTTTAGAGTTATTTCCATACAAGTATTGTATTACAATTCTCATTTGAAATCATTTAGACACGTATATATTTTTAATCTGTTGGCACAGGCTTTCAAAGTTCATGGCTGCTTGCCTTAAGTGACAAGGGAGTGCCTCCTGAAGCCACCTGTGCTGTGTGACAGCCTGTGCCCACTGTGAGAGAAAAGCTCTCCCAAGCTGAAGGCACACTTCAAGAAATTATCGGACATCACCCTTTCACTCTGGTTTTAGACAACAGTCAGAAGTGTTTACCTTTTTTTCCAATAATCAAAGGGTGAAAACCACATCTCAGATATTAATATTCCCTCTGCTATATTGTGGAGTCAAAAAGAAGAGTGGTAAGCGCAGAAGTACACCATAAATCTTTGTCCAGCAAATATAGAGTGTCCTACAGCTCCTCACTGTCCCAAGGAATAAACTGCATGCACCAGCCAGATGATTCAGTTCCTTGCTTCAAGGTACATGGAGACTCTGTGGCCTGGCTTAGCCTTCATCTTCCTGTAAAAGCAAGATTCCAATTGTTTAAAAAACTCATTAAAAAGAGCAACCAAAAGTCATCAGGAATCTTTCCAAAGGGTTGCAGAGCTTTCAGACAGAGCGTAGGTAAGCAATAGGAATGAAAGCCATCTTCCTCTTTTCAGCTTCGTATGCTCTCTGCCTTTTTGCATGTCGTTTGCCTGAGTTCTGATGTCTTTTGTGCAGTGTTAGGACATTTTGTTTTTGCCTTCATGAGCCCCTTATCTCTCATTTTCAGATGCAGACAAATGCGGCTTCTAATACTTATTAGCACAGAACTCCCCCCACAGATACGTTGCTGGTCTCACCTCCTTACAGTTCAGATCGGTAACCTCTCTGTCAATGTGCATAATCACTTAAGAATATTAAGGAAACTATCAGTCATCCTTTGAATGTTCAAAATAGCAGTGCTCTAAAGGTTGGTTTTAACCTCCATTATTCAGTGGGGTGCACTGGCACAGGAATTGTGAAAAGGTGCAAACCCAATTTTATAATATAACGGAAGGAAACAAAATAACTGAGATGTTTTACTGCAGCTCCTGTTTCTTGCAGTTCTATTGCATGTATTGACTGGACATAGATTCTTTTGGTTATATAACAGATGCTGTCAGGATAAATACTGTTGTATTGAGATTTTATGATTATATAAATATATTAAGTCCTCCCAGAATCATGACTAGGAGGACAAGGTGAATAAATGTCTGTAAACAGACAGATCTCCTTCCACACTGATCCACCAACACCAGAGGTACAGATGTTCCCCACTGGAAATCGTAATTAACACTGTATCAGTAAAAATTCCTCATCTGCACTACCATGTTTTTAGTGCCTATCTAGGAATACGAAGACTGTAAACCCAGGATTAAAAAAAAACCCCAACTTTATATGACCCACATGTCAAATTAAACAGTCAACTGAGATTACAGTGCATATTTAAAGGGTGACCAATCCTGTAACTGTTACAATTTTCACTTCTGTCCCTGAAGACACATTTAACTATTAGTAAATTTTAATGGACTGATAATGAATGGTACTCACTGCCATCTCTAAAAGTAAAGTGCTTTGTAAATACCATACTCCCAGAAAATTTGATTTTAAAACTGTAGAAAAACTCTTCTTTTTCCTATGAGGAGTAAGATCGGAGATGGCTGGGAGAAGCATTTCTAGTGACTGTGTGGCCAGTATAGTCTTTGGATGCAGTGGTAGACACTGTTTGAAAATATTTTTTTAATTAGGACAGAACATGCACTGAAGGGTCACAAGTTCAGAGTGTCAACTAACCACAGAACAGGCTGAGTCCAATTGCTTTAGTGAGCTGCCGTGTGAGACATGAGGACGTTGCAAGATGTGCCTCTTCAGTCAGGCATTTCACCATACAACAGTCTTCATCAGTCATCATTTTTTAGCATTGCCATTCCAAGGGTGGCAGCTAAAACTCATGTACCACTGAGCTAGGTTCTTTGCAAAGATGTGAAATATTTTTCCTTCTTCTCTCTTTGTTTTCCCAAGCAGCTCCAAGTTAGTTGTTCTTATGCTGGAATGATTTTCTACTGAGCACGTTTTTCTCTAGACTTTTTGTTGGGGGTTGAGGAGGTTTTCTTTTTGTGTGTGTGTGTGTTCTTTTCTTCTCCTCTCAAAGGAATTTTTCCCCATGTTAAGGGATGATTGCTGGGGTACTTAAGAGAAACAAAGGACCNATATATATATATATATAAGTAAACACCTGTTATTCCTATTTCTGATATATTTTCCTGAAAGCCCCTCATTTTCAAAATTATAATAGTTCGGGAGGAAGGGGGTTACATTCTTTCCATTCCGGGGTGGGAGGGGGACTCCTGCCTTCCTTAGTAGACACCTGTCCAAACCAGGACACTTTTGAATGAGACTATGCAGAATTTAATGAAGAAACACATTTGATTGAAAGAAGTGGTAGACCTAAAAAAAAATGTGTCCTAGTTAAATGTATCAATTTATAAATGCTTATGCAGGCCTTTTAATATTTTTTTGCTCTTTGCTTATAAAAAACAAGAAAAGTCTCAACTCTTTCCAGTCATTGCTGTGTTATCACAGAACAAGTTGTGTTAAGTTGCAAAGTACTGAAATCCAACAGAAAAGTCAATTGAGTGTAAGAGAAATACTTGTAAAAAAGGAGAGCTATATGCTGTGTATTGAATCCTATATTTATAATGTGGCCTTTTTATTTCTTTAACTTACCATGTAATGAAACAACATGTAAAATGGCAAAACATCATTTTCTAAAGTTAGGCATCAAATATTGCTTGGTTTTCAAATATGCTAAATATCTAGAATTTCTATAATAGTAAGGAAAAATGAAATAGTGACATAAATTGATGCTGTGAGCCCTTCTCAAGATGTCTTCTCACTCAAAACAACATGGGATATTGTTTTTAAATGAAACAAAGCAAAATAAAATGAAACAAAATAATTTTAGTTTTTGTGTGTTGATATGATTTTTTAAAGGGAATATTATAAGTAGGTGCAAATGACATTTACATTCTTTTTTCATTTAATCAAGTCTGTTTGTCATTAGAATGCCTGAACACTGAATTATCTAAAGTGTTGAGCAATGCACAATACACACAAAAATCTTACACTGTATTTGAGCGGATGCAGCATTCTTTAGTAATATCTTAAAAACATGTGGAATTGTTAAAGTTGGTTTCCCCCAACATATTTTAATATTTTGCCTGAGTTTTATTTACTTATTTCTTCAAATAAAGAAAATCCTTTCAAATAAAGTAGAAATTTGTTTTTATTAAAAAGTAAAGCAAGACATATCTGAATGATTATTATTTTTTCCTATTCATTAAGCATTCTGTCTTAAGCCCACATTGTTTGAGCAACAAATTGTCCCTCCAAGGCAGTTGTGACTGGCTAGGTTACCTTTGTTTTCTGTCCCAAATTTCCATCTGGATCTGGGTGTTCTTGGTTCTGGTTCTCCATGCGAGGAATTCCCAGCCTGAGGCAGATGCACCAGACTCAGTCACTGAAGTGAAATATCTCCTTTCAAAGAAGAAGGAGCCTAATCACCACCCCCCCACTACCTTTTTTTCAACACAGTTTCATACTTGTAGGTATGTTTTTTCAAAATCAGGGTGCTTAACTTATGAAGCGCTGCTTTGTTCATTCATTCATTCATTCATTCATTCATTCATTCATTCATGCATGCATGAATTCATTCATTCATTTATTAGTAGAATCTCTTTCTGGAAGGTTTGGTCATTCCCCTGCACACAACTGTGGCCTAGGTCAATCAATTTATTTGTCTCAAAGTATGAAACTTTTATGAAAATACAGAGATGTTACTCTTACACTAAATCTCTGCAAGAACATTTGTGTACAGAATTCCACAGCTGCATTACTTGGTGGTTCCATCTTAAAGCTGCATTTTCTTTTGCAATCTCACTCACATCATTTGGTCTGTTCAGGGAAAAGGCAGAGACAGGCATAAGCATGTACACATTCAGCAGAGTAGGGGGATGTCCAAAACAAAAATACGTGGAAAAGGCTTTAATTCCACCACGCGTCAATTAATCCCTCCCTCTAGCCCTGCTGATGCTGCTCTCATGTGGATCTTCCCAGCACATATTTCTTTCATCCCCATAACTGGCTCCACCCTGGAATGCTCTTCTTCCCCCACACACTCTTAATTCAGGCACAACATGGATCCTAAAGCAGAAGGGGATGACACTCCTGTCCATTTCTTTAATGAGCAGCTGCCAAAATTCTGTACAAACAGCTATGCCGTTAGCACGTAAGTATTTACATGGTCATCAGTTTTATATGATGATTTTCATCTCCAGCTTGTGATTTTTACTCTTTAGGATTCATCCTCATCCATCATCATATTGCTGACAAACAGTACTAACATTTTTTCTGAGAAAGGAGTACAAAGCGTACAGAACACAATTGTTATCATTTAACTTGACCTTAAATACTTTATAGGTTTGCTGCAAAACAAACATTCATTTCTAGCTATAAGGGAAGGAAAGTTTTAACTAAATAGCAGCCATCTTCTGAAGTGATGTTTCTTGTCTTCTTCATCTGGCAACTTTCTTCTCCTTTTTTAAAAAATTTTCATCATTTATTGTAGCGTCCAAAATAATTTAGAGAAGTAAAAGACAGAAAAATTTAAAGTCCTGAAGTTTGTTTATTCTTATATTTTGCTATCAGTGTTACAGAATTCAAATCAGACTCTTATTTAGTACATTTTTTTTCTCTGACATAAGAAGTTGTCTACATCAGGATTTAAATTTTGTAAATGTTAGCTTCTTAAAGCCCATGCAATTTTTTCTTGTCTTTTCTGTTTGTCTTTGGCTTGATTTCTAAGGCTGGGTTTCTGGTGTGTGAGATTGTGTACGTGGTATGCAGAAAGCATTTAGCATTGTTTCCTTGTGCATGCCTGCCATCAACATTGCTCTCAACAACAGGACTTGGAAAGGATTCAAAAATCCTACAATATAAAGCATAATGTTTGAAATTCCAGAGAAAGATTCATAGTACTTTGTGCACTTCCTTAAATTCAGTGACATCTCCCAGCTAAAGAACCACCAACTTTGGCCGTCATTAGTGAGCAGATCAGAAGAAAGAGTTTTGCAGTGTTTGCTGCTTACACTTGAGCCTCCAGGCTTTTAAATCTGTGCAATGTCAAGTTTACTAGGGAAATCTGTGCAAGCCCCACTCTGTGTTGCATTCTGGACCCAAAGTTGAGGCAAATGCAAACCAGGATAGTGTCAGGTTTTGGCAGTGCTGGTCAAGCAAGAGATGCACATGGTTACCATGCAGTGGGCATGTGTCTTTCAGTAAATGTCTAATTTTGCAATGTTTGGTAAAAAATTATTACCATCTGCTGAAGGAGAAATCTTCTCAAACAGACACGCCAGCTACAATCCAAACCAGGTTTTGTTCTAACAAGTTTGTGCATTACAATTGCGACCCAGCAACAAAACCTGCAGCCACAGAAAACCGCAGGTTCTTTCTTTGGAAGTTTTGTAGAATAGTTGCTGTTGCAGCCAGAGGGCTTGCTGTACCAACACCAGGAATTGCAGGGCCCCTGGGAAGCCACAAGGCTGGTTTGTGGTTCTCAAAACAACTGGAACCATTTCTTGCCATTGCATCCATACCACCTGTGAGGAACATGTACTGGAGGCCCCCCAGTCTGTCCCCAGAGTCTAGGCAGTGAGGGAGCCTTTCCCCTTGGTCCTGGCGTATATGGCCCTGTTGCCAACAGGCCCTGTCTTTCTTTCACTGTAAACTCCTATGCACAGTAGCAGCACAAAGAACAGCCATAACTACCTTAGATATTTGATTACTGGAATGCTTTATGACTTAGTATCTTCAAAGGACGTGGAAAGAATGAGTAGATCTACTACACTAGATGAATCTGTACTTTGGCAGTCATTAAGAAGTTCCTCAAACACACAAACAGAACTTTCAACTCAGGTTATAACTTCCATGATATAATAAATAGGCTAATGGAGGCTCTGGAGCTTACCCTGTATCTAACTGCCATTCATTGTCCCTTTTTTTCCTCTGTGAATAGGGGCTTGAGATCTCAAGCGGGAAATGCTGAGCCTTATACCACCATGAGGATATCAGAGAGGGATTGCACTTCCACAAGAATCAGTTATGAGGACACACCATAAAAGGCTGGGAAATGAGCCCATAATGGGGTATCTGAGATCATCATGGAACATGTGCATAGCCTGTCTACTGGCTCATTATAGAACTGACAGCCAGATCAGTTTCCCTGCCAAGTGTCCAAACTCTTGTCACTAAGGACACATGCTATGATTGCTTACAAGCTGGTAATATGGATCTTCCTCCACATGCACTGTCTTACTCCAGTCCACTTAGAACAAGGGACTGTGCTCCACAAAGAGCTGATGTACACCAAAAGAAAAACGGCATATTCTCTCATGAAAATAAATTCAACTTGTGACATATTGTTGGGATATATCTGAAAAGAATAATGACTGTTGAAGTAGTAAGTGGTAGCAAAATATCAGTAAGGAGAGGGTTTATAAGAAAAAGGATCAAAGTAATATATCTTAAAAACAGCAGAGAATTCCTTGACTTTCAGTATTGACAGCAATTTTGGTTTTAGCAGTAACATCAAATATGCTTTGTGAGTTTCACTATTGAGATTATACAGGCCTATTGTACATTTATTTCTATATCAAAGCCAAATCACAGCTTGGCATAGTACATAGTCCTCAGTTTAAAGCCAATTCAGAAGTCAAAAAATGTAGATGAGCATAAAGTAAAAAAGTAAAATACTAAAAGTGTAACTTCATTTACATAGTTTTTGTATGTGTGTTTCTTGTTTAGTGAATACATGAATAGCTTGATTTGTAAAATTTCTTTTGATCTTACATGTTCTTTTAGTACCAATTATTTTAATAAAGGGATCTTCAGCTTTAAAAAACCATGTTTGACATTATGAATCTGAACACGAATCATTTCTGAGAAAGATTTGCATTTAGATGATGTTCAGATATTTCATTTAGCTGTTTTTAATGGATGTACACATACTTCGAAAATTTGTGATAGCCCTTAACTGCTTGTGATTCCAGAGGAGGAAGCAATTAACCCCAAGTGTTCTCCATATAATCAAGAGGGAATTGTGGGACATTTGAAATCTCATTTGGCACATCCCAGAATAGGAAAATACACCTCCTAGACCTCATTTGCCTCTTCTTTTGTCTCTCATTGTAGCTGTATGGAGGATGCAGCCTAAGTGAGCCCAGGCACTGGAGGGGAGGTTCAGCTCCCTTATTAAGCATGCCTTCACATCTGCTCCATGGCTGGCAGAGTAAGTTAACATTGACAAAACCAACTTAGCCAAATGCCTTTTTAGTCAACCACTTTCATTAGAACTGCTCATTGCCATTACCTCCACAGCCTAAGTAATGGTGCTCTGAGAAGAAAAATATCATAATTAATACCAGTATGTTTCAGTTTTCAAAGAAACCTGATAATGACTGGAGGCAAGGCTCAGATTCAAAGCAGTATTTTCTGATTTGGGTACATAAGCCTGATCAGAAGTGTGAAATAACTACAGTACTGATTGTAGCCAGCTTTAGCCCTGGCTTCTATGGAAAATTTGAAATTATTAGCAGTAAATTGACATTTTTCCTTGTGAGATTTATCTTATACAGAAAGGGAACTTGTTTAACATCAAAATAATTTGTCTGAGATATGACAAGTGTGGAAAATATGCTGCAAACTTTGCACTTATCTTAAAATACAGTACAAGGGAATTTATATAATGATTTTTGCCCCCTTTATAGAACTCTTGTTATAGCCACTTGAGCTTCCTTTTTACTGAAGTTACAGTGTTCCTAAATGAAAGCAATGTCCTAAAATTATTTCCTTTTGGCTTTTCTTCATGGTAAAAATGGCACTTATTAATTCAGAGATTATGTATATAAATGAGAAAAGAGTTTAAGTTCAAATACATCAAAACACATTTCTTCCCCTTCATTCTTTTTAAGGCTCTTAATCTTTTTTTCCCAGATTTATTTAGCCTAAAATCAATTCTACAGCAACAATATTCAAACTTGGCTATAAAATTCATAGTAGCCAATTGCATGCAGACTCTTGTTAATTTGGGCACTAATCAAGGCATTGCAGGATGCAAGCACTAACACTAACAGGACAAAACTCAATAGGTAGGTGCTGAAGATCATTTTGGATCTGATTTTGAACTGTACCTCCTCAGAAATGCTGAACTTCCCCAAGCCTTCAGTAGCAGCTTTTGCCACCTTTCAGGTGATGTTCAGTTGCTTTCTCGATTAGGCCAACAAATCACAGGTACCCAAAACTTTCTATGAGGGGTCATTCCTATTTGGGATAAATGCAAAGACGCCAAATGACTTCAGGGATGATAATATATTTCAGTGGGGTTTCTTGGCTTGGTTTGGGTTGATTTTTTCCCAGTAAGTTGGTCACAGATATTTCAGGAAACTTTCTACAATTTGGATAGATTTGGTCTACAGAAAACAAAATAGTTTTATGCTGCCAGATTAAATGCCTTACAAATTAATGATGTGATTTCTTCACATCAAAAAGAAACAAATAACAAAGTACAATCCAAAAGGGTTACATTAAAAAGAGCAGGCTTTCTTATCACAACTTTGATGCATTCATCAGACCAGAAAGGTCAGAGGTTAGTGACTACAGCTGAGAGCAAATGGTGGCTCCTGCACCAAAAGCACTACAGAAAAGGCTTCAAGCATTAAGAAGCCTCATTTACATTGTCTTCTAGCAACAGCCTGTCATAGATTAATTTTATCTCAGAAAGTAATGTTAAAAAGTATGGAAGTTATACCTTTATTTTGTTTTGCTGATACATAATGAATACTGTCACTAAATGTTTATTTGCATTACTTTGAAACATGGAATCTTGGACGAACATTTCAGTTGAATGATTATAACAATTTGAAAACTGACATCTCCTTTTTGGGCTACTCTCACATCTTTTATCTGGCCAAGGAAGTAAATTAGGGCCAGGCAATTTCCAGAGAACTCTAAATCAAACAATTATAAATGAAAAACTGAAGAAAGTAAACTTCCGTTAATTGTGCTGCAAGAGCTACAAATATTAAATGTCATTGCTTTTTTTCTGTATGACATTAGAAAAATGTTTTGACCTGCGAATTTAGGAGGAAATATACTGCACTACCGAGACATACCAGCAATGCTTTCTATAAATATTGCTTCATGACTCCTCAGTATTCAACAAAAGATAAAATGCATTAGTACAAAGTGTTATCCCACTTGACCTTGCAACCCATCTCTAAATCAAAGTCCATTCATATATGGGTCCTAATCTTTTTGATTTAGAGTCACAGATCCTAACTGCATTTTCTGACATAAATCTGAGTGCTATTAAAAAATGTAGACCTATTCTACCTCTATCCATGGGACTAGGAATTCACAGTTTCTCCCCAGGCTATTGAAACAAGGTATAAATCCAAGCTAAAATTATTTAAGGCTTTAGAGTGAACAGATTTATTGTTTTAAAATATGCACATTCTGTTCCATAAAATATTAGTAGTTATTCTCAGACTCTTGTACATGACAAATACAAGTAGACCAATGCTGATGTGCAAAAACAGGTTGTATATAGTTAACTTTAATACAAGATTTTAAATTACAGTGTCAGGATTTCACTGGAAAGAAAATTAACTTTTATTCTGAGAAGAAGTGCATGAAGAAATTACAGGGGAAAAAAACTCTTTAACTCTGTCCTTTCAAATTCAGAAGCACCCTGAACTGGATCACTGAGTCCTTTTGGAGCTCTAGATGAGTCTGGAAATGGCAGAGATGGAGCTTGCAATCAAACAGTGTAAATATCAGCCAAACCATATCTTCACCAGTCCTCTAAATCAAGCCATTTAACATGATGAAAAAGTGGCCCAGAGGAGAGCCCGTACTTTTTCCTTCTAAGCAAACATCACACTTTATTGCCGTAAACTAAACTTTATTTAAGCTAAAGCATCCAGGATGCTTTCCCAGGTACCACATCTTGTTCTGCCTACCTGCAACTGCACTCAAACTCCCTATTGTGCATTTCATCCACTCTGCCATGACAAGAGAATGAGGCTTGGGCCATAAGATGCTGCATAGGGAGCTTAGACCAAGAGTGAAAATAAATAGCACAGTATGAATATCATTTTTTTTGGTTCCTCCTTACACTCACTGAGAATTCCTTTTATCAGTCTCCAAATCAGATACAACTGAAGAGTGTTCTTTGAAAGAATGGTCCAAAAAAGTGCCATCATGAACCACAGCACCAGCAGTCTCTGACCTACCTGAAGGATAATTCTGGATAATTATGAACACCCAAGACCTGTAAAATTCCAGGAAAGAAAAGGTACATAATCTGTGCTGTAGATTATAGACCGAAAAGTCCAAATCTTTTGCCATATAAACCTTGAAAATCTTTAATCCTTATATGTTTGCTTTCAGGTCATCCTTATGTTTGCTGCACGTGTTTACTGTGGCCATCAGCCAAGCTCAGTTTTTATGAAAGCTCTTCATCCAGTCTCTACTTGATGTTCATAACATAGACCTTATCCAGATAAGAATTAATATAAAAACTTAGAAAAGAACAGCTGATGTCTCTTTCTGAACAGCTAATCTCTCTTTCTGAACAACTAATAATATTTTAAGTAGCTAGCCCTAGGTTAAAACAGAAGGAACAATAACTGAGACACTTTACTTTCCAAAAAATGCTAAAATGTCCTTTTCAGAGACAAATGTCATAAAGTCAGAAGTAAAAAAAGTATTGTTATGTCCACTTACTCCATCTGTAATTAAGGATTTGTTTTCTACTTTTAGTAACTGTTTTGTTGTTTTAAGCGTACTAGACTCTTCCCATATGGTTTTCATACACCAATTACATTTTATTCTTGAAATCATTTTTCTTCAAATGGCCTAAATTTTTCTTTCCTGTTATTGTTCATAGCCACACATAATTGAAGAAAACCTTTAAAAACTTTTAAAACTTTCAGTTACCCTGTCTGTCTCAATTGTCTGTGTTTTAACAAAGTTATGTTTCATCTAGCTATTTTAAATTTTTCTCATGAATACAATATTATTATTGTGGCCTTTCCCAGAGCCGCATCTGTTTTTTTAATGTGTTTTCAGTAGTGAGATGCTGGGAGTTGTGGAGCAGTCCAGATATTCCCTAGGTGCTATATGAAGTTGAAGTTTCATCTCCTGCACCATGGCATCTTTTTTTTTTTTTTCATGATGCCTTAAACCAAAATGTTGCTGGTTTTGTTTGCTGCCACATTCCATTGTCAGTTAACCCTAAGAGCCAGCCATTCCTGCTGCCATTTGGTTTTGGCATCTCTGTGTTGCAAGTCACTGGCTCTCCCTGTTCCATGTTTTGAATTAGTTTCACCAAATATCTTAATTGTGTGTTTCCAAGTAGAATGAACTCTCTTCTGCTCATAACGATAACCTTTTGGTCATAATATGTTCAATTCTTTTGAGCTTCTATTCACTTACAGCTGACTGATAAATACAAATAGAGCCAAAGGGAAATGTACGCAACTATGAAGTACCTAATCTTAAAGAAATTAGTAACATTAAACATGTTACTGCATTTCTTTGCTCAGCAAGTTTTAT